>MU225393.1:153548-163837 GCA_018584345.1 Thuja plicata
TTGAAACTTCATGGAAACCAAATACTAATATAATGGATTCTTATCCATTATTGTATTTCAAACACCTCTAAACCTTCCTAAGACCATTATTGAGAGGTTTAATGTTTTCAAGTGTTCATTCATTACTATCACGCTCATGATGGCTTCCCTATACACTGTCTTTGTTTGGTGTTGCATCATAAGGTCTTAATGATGCAGAGGTAAGGGTGGTGGTTGAAAACAAATAGGAAAAGTTTACAAATTTGAGAGGTTTAGACAATATTCCCTCAAAGGCTCAAATGCTCTCAAAGAACCCAATATAACCAAGGCTTCTCCAAATGGAAAATGGTGATGGATGTGGTATCTTCAGGTTGTATTATAGTATATTCAAGTGATTTTGTGGTTCCAAGAACAACCCCACACTCCTAGACCTTCATTCTTCTCCAAACTACCACTAGGCCTAATAGCACTGTCTAGTAGCCCTGCAGCGAGGTTAAGTGGCACTTAGCTTTGCAAACTTCCAAAGGATCGACCAATTAGATTATATATTTAGATACCCTTTTTCCCTTACTACAACAGACCAAAAGCCTACCATAGACTCTTTTGGAACATATGTGACTGTTCACACATAGTGACCCCAAAATGCATAAAAATAGGATGAATTAACAAAGCAACCCTATGTTTCTTGTACTCCCAAGAACCCAAACTTTAGATAGTGTCTTCTTATTGCATAAAACCACCAAATCTCAGAGGAATTGGACTCATACCTCTCGAAACCCGAAAAGCCACAATTTGCTCCTCCTAAACCCTCAAACCTAGGGCTTCTCAAATTTGCGCCCTCCAATCACTTCCAAAATCAATTGGTGATTGATTCACCATCTATTCAACATTATATGGATATTCAAATGACAAAAGTACCATGCCCTTCAACCCAAATTCTCACTGTTGTTACATACCCACTCATTTCAAGGTTCTTTTCCTTGTTTCCAACATTGGTGATCATCTTAACTTCTGATTTTCTACACATTTCATATTAGTTTGGTATAATACATGTTAGGTGGATATCATCCCATTAATTCAAGGCCTTAGGAGTTCATGGTATGACTAGTTATTCATGGAGAAATCAAAACAAACAAAGAAAATGCTAATACGTGCAAACTTAGTCACATATACGTGCTATATCACAGATTGTCAATGGTATTATTGTACTTTGTGCTATAATTGTCACCACCAGACTTGTTTAAAAGTCCTTAAAAATTCTTAAATTAGGTCTCCATGACCTTACAGACTCACTATCCAATAGCAATTACGTTGCCAACATTTCATGGCCATGTGAACACATACCTAAGTCCCTAGGTTGACCATGGTTTACTCCGATAACCAATTCTGTTATGGTTAATATGAGGTAACACACTATCCTACCTAAGATATACAAACCATTAATCTATACCCATGTTTGAAAATTCTTAAGGCTTAATTGTAATTGAATAATAAAGGAATCTAATTTATCCGTCTAGACTTAGCTTTAGATAAATAACAGACTTAGCTTTAGATATATAACATACTCAGTTTCATATTTATACAAGACTATCCAATATGCAAAAATTCAGTAGATATAAACTGTCAAGAACTTCATTCTCTTTACTGGTTTAGAGTTCTCTTCCTTATGTGATATTGATGATTCTAATTACCCTAGATAATAGAAGGATTTTCCTTGTTCCTTGTTGGAAGAAAGATGATGATCATGTAGTACAAAATATTGTAGACTAAGCCTTGTTTGAAACAGAGCATGGTGACTCTATAAAAAGAATTGATTCATTTGTACAACTCTTTATTATTGATGGTGTAAGCACAACAGTATAACATTCCGATGATTGATCTGAATACATGGATGCCAATGAGTGATCCGAATACATGGATCTCAATGAAAATTTGAAGCCTAGATTGCAATGCAATTAGAATGGCATATTTAGTATGATTTGATCAACTAAATAAGAATTAAGTGCAGCCAACAACATGTTGATGATTGAACAACAAATGATCATGATTTTCTAAGAGACAGTGTGATTTATATTTAAATCTATATATATTTCATGATACAGCAAGAGATTACTAAATAGTTCCATAACTGACTATCGACATGCATTATATTTACATGATATAACTTAGTAATCAAAAGGAAAATCATGCTTGATAACTTGAGGCTAATTCTAGACTCAGGCACAGTGATTCCAGATGTGCACAATAAACAAAAGCTGTGATTTCTCCATGAATAACTAGTCATCCCATGAACTCCTAAGGCCTTCATCACCTCCCTAATGGCTAATACTATTGACAATCTGTCACAATAATACCATTGACAGTAATAGCACATAATACCATTGACAATAGAAGGCTCGCAACAATTCAACTTTAAAAAAAAAACATTATCTGTAGAGTGTAAAGGAGTAACATGCACCAGTGATCTCACGAAATTGGGGAATAACATGCTAAGAAAATAATACTACTACTTCTATTGCTTTTCCTTATACATATATTATGTTTCTTAATGTAATCCTAATAATGCTATATGGCCTATACAGGTTATTGCTGGGGATGGTCTATAGGCTTCTTTTGTTCTTAATGTTGTTGTGAAGGTATTCAATTCTTAGTTTTTTCATTTGGTGTCTGATCCCACACTACCTAAAACTGTGTTTAGCAAGCTGTGTGTTTAAAAACAAATTTGGTATTGATATTATAATTGGTAAAATCTGTAACTCAAACACAAAAATGTCAAACTGGAAAATGTGAAAGATTATAACTCTATTGTGGTTTCAATCTGGAATCTTCTATTATGTCACTTGTACAATTGAAATATGCTATTTTAGCCATCCATTATTAGAATTTGTGTGATGTGTAACGCTTAAATGCCTTTTTTGTAAAAAAAGAATATGTATTTTGGAAGAATGTTGTCACAAATTTTATTGCAAATTAATATATGTTTTCTCCTTATAGGTTTATTGCAGTCATTCTGAACATGACTATTCTCTTCCTTGGCAAAAGCAAAAGCAATATACAAGCACTGGCAGGCAAGCTTGATCTGCTGGAATTTTAATATTAGCTTTGTCTACATGAGTTAATTGTAATTTGCCATGGTTGATTTTATATGTGACTTTTTGTATTTGAGCAGGCTCTTTCAAATTAAAAGTAAAGCACAACCTGAGTTGATTAAAAGAGTTGCATTTCAGGAAATAGTGTCCTAGAGAAATATTCAGCATAGTATGTAAAAAAAACTGTGTTGTATGTGCTAAGAAATTATTTAGCAACTCACCAGATTGTAAAATCTTAGCTGGTAAGAAAAATAGTATTGCAGTAGGCTATAATTATCTCTTGGTTGATGTTGTGATTGTGAAATTATGTAGTCTTTATGGATGCTAATTGACGGGGAGTATAATAGTTTTTCCTTTTTGGATTTCAAAGAAAGTACTCAAATTAGTAGCAAGATAATAGCACTAACATATATGGGTTAAATTTCTTCCAATAAAGTACAGGCTTGGTAAATGAAAGCCAAAGTCACAACCTTGGGTGATAACTCATAATTGGTATATATGTGAACAATGTGAAAGTAACTAATTATCTACAGTGGTAATTCAAGGCATTTTTTTTTTCTTTTTGCATATTAGTAAATGAACATATTTGACCCTTATACATGGTGAACATGACATAGTGGCTTGAGAGGAGTTAATTCTATATACCTAGATAATAACTTTGAGTGTCAATTAAGAAATACAACTCCCACAAGCAAAGGACAAAGGTTTAAAAAGTAGCAGGCAAGGAAAGTAGATAAGTCTGCAAAGTTTGAAAGGTAAAATCATGTTGTTGATATTGATTTCAACAAGGTTCTAGTTTTAGAAGTTGAGGTACATACATTTTCTACCAAATTAGAGAGTGTAATGTCCCCAATTTTGTGAGTGTTTTATGAATAACATGCACCAATGATCTCAAGAACTAGGAAGAAATCTATTAACTTATACCTTGACAGATCCTTCTCAATGGATGCAAGATGCTGAGAGGATCGACTCAATAGAAAGAAAGATACATGATTTTCTTTAAAAATACTAGAAGAGTAAGTTAATAAGCTGAGTACTAGCAGTGTCATTAGATACATTGCAACGATGGAGCATTGATAGATATATTTACCATTTTTTAAAACTAAAAGAATATAATGATGATGCAAGTCTAGCATACCTAAATTGATGGTCTAATCTCTTTGTAGCTGCCCTATCGAATACCAAAATCAACCAATCCTTCTTGAAATAATTAGTTCCATTAACTGTAAGTAAAAATAGCCATAGAAATAAGATGATCATTTTACCTTAAATGATAAATGAACTTAAAAGATGACCAACAATGCCAAATATGAAATTAATAACCATTTTTTACTACTCCATAGTTTATGGAAGATACCATTAAATTTCTATTATTTCACCCATTTGTCACCTAATGGGAGAAGGATGGCATGGATTGAATGGAGTCATAAAAACATGCCTTGGGACAAAGCAAAACTTTGGGTTGGCTACGTGTCTGCAGATGGGTGAGTGGTTAATTGATCTTGTACATACTCTAGAAAAAAGATAATATGGGAAATATTTTCTTCTTGGATCTTGTTTATGGAGATTGTTTCTATTGCAAACGTCACATCATGTGATTTTGATGAAATTTCAATGTTATTTATCTGGATTCTTTTTTTAAATTTATTCGCAGAAAGATTGAGAAATGGGTATGCATTACTGGAAATGATCCAAATTTGTTAGAATCCCCAACTGAACCGAAGTGGTTTCCATAAGGTATTGTTGTTGTTCTATAATAAGAACAAGTGAGCATAAGTTTTTTTTTCAAATTTGAGCATTGTTCATCTATATATGGTGTCACTATCTAAGCTAAAAAAATCCTAGAATTTCATGTGGTAATGAAATCAATGCACAATTAATACTCTCATCTTTTATATTCAATGTGAAAATCTGTTATGGTGATGGACTATTAGGATAGATACAATTCTATGCAATGTGAAGGAAGTCAAAAATGTAAGGACAGTAAAGGCCACTATTCTACATGCACAAAACACTCTTATATAGTATAAAATAGATAGTGAAAGACAATGAAGAGATGCATTTATTGACACTCTTTACAGAAATGATTGTAGGATATGTACAAAATGGATTAGTTGAAAAGGATATAGAAACATTCGAGAAAATACAATTGGTAGGTGTAAAGCCTGATTCCACAAGGTTTGCCAACATTCTCTCCACCTCTGCTAAAATGGGAGCTTTGGAATAGGGTATGGACATCTAGAAAAGGCCTAAAAACAAACTGTGTATTACCACAAAAGGAACCTTACACTGCAAAAATCTAAAACCTTTAATAATTCTAATGTGCTTAAGGAGAAACGGATATAGAGGTTTATTAAACACTATTTCATCGAAGCAGAGGGAGAGACACATGTATTGGAGGGAGAGACACATGTATAGAGTTTTAGAGGTTTATTAAACACTATTCCAACGAGCAGAGGGAGAGACACATGTATTGGAGGATGGAGACCAATAAAATTTGAATTTTTTCACATTTACAATTCAAATTTTTTGGGTGTTACAGTCTGATCTTTCACATTTTTCTCTGTGAAAAATTCTTTTGTTTTTATTGAAAACCTATTGGCCATGGAAGTGGAATTAGTTACCTTTAATTTTATTTTCATTTCATTTAAATCTATTCACTTTGAAGAAAGTTATGAATAGATAAGTAGGAGATATTTTTCCACAGCAAGTCAAATTGTGATATTGCTATCAGGATTCAATTGTGTAGTGTTTTTTAGTCAAACTCATTGACCCAATTTTCATGAGTAGTGCTTCACACAAACCCATATCTCATGACAATGAATGGATTACTTAGCACTCATTACATCTAGGTTATACTCACAGAGGTGAAAAGTTATGAATATTTTTGTAAAAATTGTCATAACACTAGTCTAGGGTAAACAATGAGTGAAAGAAATGTGTAACTCTTTTTATAACCATTGAAAATTCATGTAATTTGGTTGTATGAATATTTTGGCAATGTAGAGTAATATCTCCAAGGTGCAGGTTAGATGGTGGAGATTTTTCCATTAAGATTTGATGCCCTAGCACTGCTGTAGCAGTGATCAAACTGGCCAAAGAATGTGTTCAATGGTTTTTTTGATATTTTACTGTTTGATATGAAAACATCTATATTTATGGGAGTTTAAATTTGTTTTCCACACACAATGAAATCCCTTCCCAACCTAGGATTTTTCTTAAGTACAAGTATTTGTATGCTTTTGTGAATGTACAAGTTAAGTCCCTGAAATTTCCCCATTCCCAAAACCATCCATTCTCATAGGGGCACACATCTCTATGGAGAAATACAATACATATTATCCAAAAGAGATATTTTTTTGTTATCAAAGGAGTATGAGCTCAATAAAACTTCAGAGGAAGAAGAAGAAGCTTAGTCACGATGTTGAAAGGATAGTGTGATTATCATGAGCATAGTATAATCTACAACATCACAAAACATAGATAGTATACAAGCTAGTAGCAGTGAATAAGTATGAAATTACAACAGGTAGTGACTCTCATGAGTCAAGGTATCAAGTGAAATCATAAGAAATTGTTATTATTCATAGAGATAGGACATAAAAGAGCATGACAGTGATAATCAATCACTATGAGAGTGAGGCAGTGATTTCAAATGCTATTATGACAGTCCTAGAACCAACGTTAGTGAGAATAGAATTATGTCTTAAAGCCAGTGTTACACCGGTACGGGGGTACAGGGGGATGGGGGGACAGGGGGATGCTGGGACAAGTTTCGGGTATGCGAAAAAAAAGGGCCTCAATTTTGGTACGATAGGGGTACAATGAGGGGATGGTGGCATGGGGACGAGGGGGGGCGAGGGGCTAGGGGTACTGCAGAGNAGGGGTGCTACAGAGGGGCCAGGGGTGTTTCAATATAATTATATAACATACAATATTGGTTCTTGAAATCAAAAATACTTGAACATAGCAAAATTTGAAAATTGCAACACGAACATACCTACTCATAGTAACTAGGTAACATAATGATAATCATAAAATTATATTAGTTCTATGATTCTATCAAAGATTCAAAATTCATTGTTGAAAGATGAAATATTGATATTCAAATATCATAAAGATGATCATGATTACAATCTTTCAACTCTTTTTCACTCCTTCCTCTCAGCTATTGCAAAAATGAAAATTATGAATGAGAATGTCAAATGAAGTATATGGGCCTTATATGGGACCCACATCCTTTTAGGGTTCCATAAGAACCAATTAGAAAAACAAATTTTATTTTAAAACTTAAAAAATGCACTTTTTCATGTCTGCTGCCGGCCGCACCCTGTCAAGAACTGAAGTACCGAAGTACTGGTACCAAAGTACTGTACCAGTATTGAAGTACCAAAGTACCAGATGGGTACGGCTGGGGTGCGGCGGGGAAATGACAAAGCTTGGGCAGCGGTGGGGGTACTTTGGTACACGGAGTACCCATCCTGGGGACGTCCTGGTACCTAGTACTCTGGGGTTTTGGGCCAGGTACGCGTCCCCGGGTTTCACTACTTAAAGCTCAATTCAAAAAAAATGGTGGTAGGGTTGAAGGAGAAAGTGCAATCTACATAAGATCAAAATACAAATGCAGTGATATCAAAGTTGAATGACACTAATCTATAGTCAAAATGAAGATTGAATGAATAGTAGGAATTAAGGAAACCTTATATAAAAGAATGTTATAGTTTCATGAACAAGAAGATATATATGTTATAGTTTCATGAACAAGAAGAATTTCCAAGGGTATTTCATGTTAGCCAATAATTTAATGTAATGATGAAAACAAACTTTTGAAAAATCCAAATATATTTAAGACAAGACACATACAAAATTTTTAACAGAGTACTTTAGAGAGATAATGATAAAGCCAAGACCTTGTAAACAAGTATAATGTTTTCTTTTTTTGACTTCTACAACTCATTCTTTTTGGAATAATCTTAAGTGACCATCACTACAAATGACGCCATTTTTCCTTTCTTCTTCACAAAAAAAGACAAACACTTTTAAGTGAAATCACACAGATATGGTCTCAAAGCTTCTGCTGGCTACACAAAATTGAAGCAAGAAGTTCAAATTTATAGAGAGAAAGGTGAAAAAAAATCTTTCGCCATGAAGTTGTAGAACAGGGCTCATCAATCCAGCAAGAGAAAAACAATGGATGGGATGCAAAAGTTTTTAAAGAAGAGAAAACTATGAATTCTCTGCCATTACAATTGAATGAATTTAGAAAAGCCTAAAAAATATCAAAACTGAATCTCAAAGCATAGAGGATAGAGGAATTTCATCAAATGTTATAGTTTCAACATCCCTAGTAGACATGTATTCAATATGTTGAAGCATTGATAAGGTGTGTGATTTGTTTTTAAAATGTCTTAAATAGATGTAGTTTCATGGATTGCAATGATTGTGGGAATTGTAGTTTCATGGATTGCAATGATTGTGGGATATTCATAGAATGGATTTGTTTAAAAGGCTTTAAAATACTTTCAAGTTAATGTAATTGGAAGGTGTAAATCCAAATTCCACAACCTTTACCAACATCCTCCCTTCGTGTTCCAAAATGGGAGATTTAGAATAGGGTACAAGCGTCCATCAAAGGATAATGGAAGTAGGAATTTTTTTCAAATGGTATAGTTGGAAATTCTCTCGTCGATATGTATGTAAAATGTGGAAGCATAGACAAGGCATGACGAGTATTTGACAGAATTCTATTTCATCTCATGGAATACAATGATTGCAGGATATGCACAAAATGGGTTTTTTTGAAAAGGCATTAGAAGATTTCAAGCAAATACAATTGGCCGTGAAAAAGTAAATTCCACAACCTTAGCCAACATCCTTCCCATCTGTGCCAAAATAGGATCTTTGGAATAGGGTATAGGCATCCATCAAACCATAATGAAAAGAGGATTTCTGTTAGAAATTATAGTTGGAAATTCTCTAGTAGACATATATACAAAATGTGGAATTATAGTCAAGGCACATATACTGTTTGGCAGAATGCCTCAAAGAGATTTCATCTCATGGAATTCAATGATCGCAAGATATGCACAAAATGGATTTGTTGAAAAGGCTTTAGAAACCTTTAACCAAATACGATTGGCATGTGATTTTTTTACAGAGTGCTTGAAAGAAATGTCATTAGAACTATTTATAGATGTGATATAAATTTGATATGTTTCCATGTGTGGGTATATGCATCTGTCAAGAAAGCTTATGAAAATTTGATTTATTAATCATTGTTGAAAGAATGGTTATTGAGTGACTTTTAAGATTAATTTTCTATATGCTTTCTAACTACAGTAAGGGTGATTTCTCAATAGTAGAACTATTATCAAAGGATCCAAAACTAGAATTATGATAAGAAGATGCTTGAAAGAAGAAAAATACGTATTTAGAACAGTTGATTAAATCACCTAACTACTATTTGGTATTATACTAGTATTTTAGAAATGCATAAAAAAAAAATTTATAAACTATGTTTTAGTATGGTATGTTCTTGACTGACTTTAGAGTATCGTTTACTATTATTTTGAAAACAAATGATGTCGTCATGGAAACTGTTTGTCAAAACAATTCACAAAATATAACCGCTCTATATGTTTTCGTTGTAGGACTTGTAGAAAGTACATTTTGTTGACAGGTGCAAAGCCTGATTTACAACCTTGGGCAATAGTCTATTTTTCACAGTGAAGGAAGAATGGTAAAGGTTTCCTCAGAAGCATAACTAAGTGGGTTTCCCAAAAAAAATATGAATACTCTGATATAATTAATGTAAGAAACCAAACTTTAATTCTAAAGTATACTACGCAATTTGTACTACTATAAATACAAATTTTTGAAACCATTCTTACACTAAATGATAAACATATATCTAGCCCGTTATATTTTAAAACAGAAGCAAAATTTTCTTGCTGGATAATTTCCTAGCTATGAATATAGACACTTCTGATTTTTACTCATCAAATTTTTCTCACATTCCAGTAGGTCTTCTCATCTTGAAAGATATACTAGCATACATTATATTTTTAAAATTATTGATCATAGATGAGGGATTTTCTTTTCGCACAAGCGTTTACTTCTGATTGACCTAGTTTGAAGCCCTATTTGGAATATCAAACATCATAGTAGAAATATGCCCTACACAACACTATACAATTGAAGGTCCCTTTGGAATTCAAAGCC
>MU225393.1:178196-198794 GCA_018584345.1 Thuja plicata
TGTTTTTCATGATTGCGGGGAGCTTATAAAATTTGGAGGGGGATTTTTATAGGAGGCCAAGCATATGATTTAATAAATTTTCTACAAAATATGATTAAGTTCAACAAAGAATGGTGTATTGTTGTTGATCAAGTAGCAAGAGTTATACATTCAATAACGAAAGTAAATGTGAAAAAGTTCTTCATATTCACATAGTTCTTTTTCGTCGTGTCACACTTTTAGTCCTACCAACCAACCTCCTCATCCATCTCATCAAAGGAAAGGCTTTTTCATACATTTTATAAAACATACAATTATATTATCATTGTGCTATTGTTTATATGTGCAATCTATATAGATTACATTGCACTAAATACTGGGTTTGGTACAAGGTGACCACATTCTATAATTCCAAAGATTTGTCTTTCTTTTATATTTTTTTTATTTAATATGTTTTTTTATATAGTTTTGTTTTGATTTGTTTGTTTGTTTGTTCGTTTGTTTGTTTGTTTTTTAAATTATTTATTATTATTATTGTTATTATTATTATTATTATTATTATTATTAATTAAATGCATAGTAATTTTCTTTGATGTATAGAAGAATGAACAAATACTAAAATGGGCACTAACTGTGGAATCATATCCCTTATAAATGTCTCTACAATTTATGATGCTACATCTAGCCCTTAGTTTAGCGAGATTATGCATCTAAACACATACTCACAATAAAGTAGAAGAAAGACACATATGAAGAGAGAGGTGATCATGGGAAAGACTTTAAATAGGTAAGACATGAACCAATTCAAGAAAACAAGTCCCCTAACCAAGCATGTTATTGCATACAACCATGTGCAAGGGAACATAAAATAAACAAAAGAAAAACTAAGACTTAAAATTACTATGGCTCCAAGTTAACTAGTTGAGGAGACCTCAATAACTAAAATATCTCAACCACTAGTATCACACTCAAAATGCTATTTGAAGATAAAAAGTGGTCCCATAGGTAAAGAAAGAGTGCACATCAAAGATGAGAGATGACTCCATGCTCAACCAATCAACAAGGTGTATAAAGTATTTAGACATAGAAAAGAATAAAATATATAATTATATTATCATTGTACTATTGTTTGTATGTGTAACTTATGGAGATTACATTGCACTAAATACTTTTTTTCATAGAAAGTGACCACATTCTACAATTCCAAAGATTTGTCCTTTTTAAAAAAAAAATTATTTAATATGATTTCTTATACACTTTATTTTTCATTTTTTATTTTTTATTATTCTTGTCTTTTTTTATTATTTGCATAGTAATATTCTTGGATGGATAGAAGAATGAACAAAAACTAAAATAGGTGCTAAGTGTGAAATCATATACCTTAGAAATGTGTGTACAATTTGTGATGCTACATCTAGCCCCTAGTTTAGCAAGAGTGTGAGTCTAAACACATACTCGCAATAAAGTAGAAGAAAGAGACATATGGAGAGAGAGAGAGGTGACCATGGGAAAGAACTCAATGAGATAAGACATCAATTAATTCAAGAAAACAAGTCCCCAAACCAACGATCTTACCACATAAAACCATGTGCAAGGGCACATAAAATAAAACAAAGAAAAAATAAGACTTAAAATTACTAGGGCTCCAAGTTAACTAGTTGAATAGACCTCAATAACTAAAATGTCTCAACCACTAGTATCACACTCAGAATGCTATTTGAAGACAAAAAGAGGTCCCATAGGAAAAGAAAGAGTGCACATCAAAGATGAGAGCTGACTCCATGCTCAACCAATCAACAACCAATCAACAAGGTGTATAATTTATTTCCACATAGAAAAGATTAAAATATACAATTATATTATCATCGTACTATTGTTTATATGGGCAAGTTATGAAAATTACATTGCACTAAATACTTTTTTTCATACAAAGTGGCCACATTCTATAATTCCAAAGATTCGTCTTAATTTTTTTTAAATTTATTTAATAAGCTCACTTATACACTTTTTATTCCTCTTTTTTAATATTCTTGTCTTTTTTATTATTTGCATAGCAATATTCTTGGATGTATAGAAGAATGAACAAACACTAAAGTGGGTGCTATGTGTGAAATCATATACCTTAGAAATATGTGTACAATTTATGATGCTACATCAAGCCCCTAGTTTACCAAGAGTGCGAGTCTAAACACACAATCACAATAAAGTAAAGAAAGAGACGTATTGGTGTAGGGCACCCTTGCAAAAGCATGAGAGGAAAGTCATGTAGACTCATGAAGGAAAAATGACCTTAAAAGATCAAGAGTGAATGTAATTGGATCTATGATCCATTTTTTCTTGATTCATTCTAATGTAATGTGCCTAAACTATAAAGGCAATGTAATAGGGGTAAATAGCATCACAAGGCTATAATGCACCTAGAGGGGGGTCATTAAGGTTCATCTTGTTGATCCTAGTCTAGTAAAGGAATCAAAAGTCCTATAGGGTCTATAATAAATGTAATGTGGCCACTAGAGCCAATAAAATATTGTAAAAGCACTAAGAGTGCCAAAAGTCATAGTTTGCCCATGTTGGCAATCTAGGCCTAGTAAGGCTTGTAAGGAGATATAAGAGTTTTTAGGAGTTTGATAGGGTTATGAACCTTTAGAAAGGTTAATACAATGTTGTGGAAGACTAAATGGTTGTAAGTTGTCAAATTTGACACTTTAATGTTAACTAGACAACAAATATCAATAGATTTTAAGTTGTGACTAACTGATAACAGTCAGATAACTGACTGTTACAGTTATGCAAGAGGTTATTATCCTTGTTTGTTTATTTAGAAGGGAGTTTGTCGAGTTTCAAAGACATGTGTATTTTTTGTAAGTCGACCAAATCAATGTACCAAAATTTTCATTCAATAAAACAAATTTGTTCTCTATTATTTTATTTGCTGGTTCATGGATATAGTTAGTTTAAATAGTTTGAAGTTTTCTATCATGTTATAACTCTCACACCCACTGTGGTCAGTGTGCTTGGTGGGAGAGTGCAACTATGTAATATATGTTTGTACTATATGTATCTTATGCAGGGATTGGAGGATGTGTTGGAGGAACCAGATTGGCAATAGTTGCTGACTGAGAATGAGCCAAGATTCGACACCAGTCAATATAAAGGTGGATTTTTTTGATCATGGAAGGGATTTTGTGATGGATTCTCCATGCATGGGTCCATAGTGAAGTTTTTGTGTAGTTTGTTCGGTCTGGAGTGGATTGGAGAGGTCCTTTTGATTAGACCCTAGGTGTGTGATCCTAGAAGTGAGGGTTTAGTGGCTAAGGCCATAGGTGAATGGTAGAATCTTGTGAACTTGAAAATTAGTTTTTTTGAAACCTCTAGAAGGATTGTGTCACACTTTTGAGTCATGGGAGTGAGAGGAGCTATGGGTTGCTTTGTAAGTGAGGAGAATTAGGCCTAGTTTGGGGGTTGCAAGAGTATTGGATCTTTGGTATGGTCCAAAGGATTCTATACTAAATCTTGGGGAGGATTTAAATATCCCAAAAGGGTATCTGAATCTTGTTTTAGTTTCCTTATTTTTTTGGGAAATGTTGGAGAAAAGGATGAAATAGTGACTGGTGTGGGATACTAGCTTAAAGGGCTAAATGTGAAAGTTGGGTAAGGGATTGGTTATCCAAACTTAATGGATTTGTGGAACATGGTAGATAGGCTATAAGGAGATTATTTATGGAGTTTAAATGAAGGTAGAAGTCTTGAGTGAATATATGGTGTTTGGCAAGCACTAGGGGCACTTGGGGTAGCCTAGATGGTGAGTCCTTGAGGGGGCTTTGGAAGTGAGAAGTTGTTACAAATAGGAGATGAATTGTTGTCAGACATGATCAATGAGGTAACCAACCACCACCTTTGCATCAGGTGGTATTAGAGCATGGAATATGCCTTGGGGAGAAGATTTTGAGGAGACAATCTCAGATTTTGAAGACTTGGGATCCCTTGTTGAACCTTAAAGTTGAGTTATCCTTTAAGAGCATTCCAAGGTTTTGATTCAAGGTTAGATAAATCTTGGTTTATAGAGGAAGTTAGATTGAAGGGTAGAAGAGGTTTAAGCCATCATGAATGCATATTTGAAGAGAAGAGAGACTTATGGGTACTCACAGTTCAGAATACAATGCAAATGTATGGGTAAGGTTTGTAAAAAGGTCATTTCTAGTGGTTCATTTTTCAATTTTGTCTCAGTTGAGATGGTTGAGAAGTTGTGTCTACAAAAAATAGTACATAGAAGACCTTACAAGGTACAAGGATTGAATGATAGAAACCAAGTTGAGGTTAGAAGGAAAGCATATGTTCATTTCAACATTGGAACCTATGAGGATGTAGTCTTCTGTGATGTTATTCCATTAATAGGATGCATTTGATCCTTGGGAGGGCATGGAAAGCAGAGAAATGTACATTATATGATCGGTAATGGAATAAATACACCTTTAAGCATGGCGGAAGTCAGATAATATTGAAATCTATGGGGGAAGATGAAGCATCATGGAGCATGCCAACTAGTTTCTTGTTTGAGAGAGTGGGGTTCCTAGGACAAAGGGAACAAGAAGAGGAAAAGGTAGATAGCAAGGTAGAAGAACATATGGTGGAGTAGATAGCCTATGAAGGGGCTCAAACAGATGTGGATCAGATAAAGATCCCAGAAGAGAGAGAGTAGAGGGTGTGAATGGTTCATGTGAAGAACCAAATGAACACACACAGAGATGCAAGTACAGATGCACAAAGAAAAATCACAGTATATATATGAAAGGATAGAAAAGAAGATGATAATGTGTGGGCCAGAAAAAGAAAAGGCTCAAGAAGTTGAGATGATAGAGATAGAGAAAGAAATTGTAGAGGTTGCTAATGGAGTTGACGAGTGTGTGGATGAAGACATCCAAGTGGAAAAAGTCAAGTGTCCATTGAAATTTATTATGGAAAAGAGAGATGATAGGGCTATAAATGAAGCCATTGATGAAATTTTTTAATTCCAAGGAGGATGGCATAGGGAGGATAAGTTATAGGAGGTCTCAAGGATGACAGGGACCTTGGAGATTGAAGAGTTCACACTCTTGAAGATAGATTTTGGGGAAGTATCCACAAGTTGGCATAAGAGGATGAAGAAGAGGTTGGTATGGCATGTCAAGAGGCTTATTAAAGAGAGGAAAATACTGAATGGAGGACCCACTGAGAGGGTACAAGGAGTTTATGGTGAGAGGGCTATCCATGATAGCAAGAAGGAAAGTGTTAATGGATAAGAAGCATATTTGTGGGATGAGTTGAATGCCATAGTTGATGAATGGCAAGAGAAGGGTGGAGTGATGAGAAAATTCCTAGAGCAGGGGCATAAAGAGGAAGGAGCACATGGTCATGGAGAGACCTTAGACTCATAATTGTCTACAAAGACAAAGATCTGACAAGGAGTGTGTGAGAAGGAGAATGGAGGAGTGAATCCAATTAAGGAAGGAGTGATATGCCAAATATATGTTTTGGTGCATGAGAAGGACTTGGTCATTTTTGTTTCTAATATTTGTGTCATAGGTTTGCAGGGGTTCTATATTGTTTATCATGCAAGTGATGACGTTGGAGACATCTATGATATGCGTAATTCAAAAGTGTGTTCTTAGCAATTAATATTTGTTTGCAGGTACAGGAGGTACATTGGCATGGATGATTCTCAACAAGAGGTAGACAAAGACTAGAGGAAGAGGAAGAAAACTCCCCAATCAAAACTGACTTAGATTGATTTGATCCTTGGGAGTATGATGCAGGGAACCCTATCAAAAGCATCAGAGGAGAGTCATGTATAATCATGAAGGACAAATGACCTTGAAAGATCAAGAGTGAATGTAATTGGATCTATGATCCATTTTGCACTTGATTCACCCTAATGTAATGAGCCTAAACTATAAAAGCAATGCAATAGGGATACATAGCATCATAAGGCTATAATAAACCTAGAGGGGGGTCATTAAAGGTAACCTTATTGATCCTAGTATAGTAAATTAATCTAAAGGCCTATAGGGTCTATAATAAATTTAATGTGGCCACTAGAGCAAATAAAATATTGTAAAAGCACTAAGAGTGCCAAAAGTCATAGTTTGCACATGTTGGCAATCTAGGCCTAATAAGGCTTTTAAGGGGATATAAGAGTTTTTGGGAGTTTGATAGGGTTATGAACCTTTAGAAATGTTAATACAATGTTGTGGAAGACTAAATGGTTGTAAGTTGTTGAAGTTGACACTTAATGTCAACTAGACAACAAATCTCAATAGCTATTAAGTTGTAACTAACTGATAACAGTTAGATAGCTGACTGTTATAGTTATGAATGAGGTTATTAGCCTTTTATTTCTATTTAGAATGGATTTTTTCAAGTGTCAAATACATGTGGAGTTGGTGTAAGTCGACCAAATCAATGTAACAAAAGTTTCATTCAATAAAACAAAGTTGTTCTCTGTTATTTCCTTCTCTGGTTCACGAATATAGTTAGTTTAAAGAGTTTGAAGTTTTCTATCATGTTATAACTCTCCCACCCCCTTTGGTCACTGTGATTGGTGGGAGAGTCCAATTATGTAATTTATATGTTTGTACTATATGTATCTTATGCAGGGATTGGAGGATGTGCTGGAGGAACCAGATTGGCAATAGTTGTTGACTGACAATGATTCTGGATTCGACAACAGTCAATATAAAGGTGGATTTTTTTGAGGATGGAAGGGATTTTGTGATGGATTCTCCATTTATGGGTCCATATTGAAGTGTTTGTTCAATTGTTTTGGTCTGGAGTGGATTGGAGAGGTCCTTTTGATCAGACCCTAGGTGTGTGTTCCTAAAAGTGAGGGTTTAGTGGCTAAGGCTATAGGTGAATAGTAGAATCATGTGAACTTGAAAATTAGTTGTTTTGGAGCCTCTAGAAGGATTGTTTCACCCTTTGGATTCATGGGATTGAGAGGAGTTATGGGTATCTTTGTAAGTGAGGAGAATTAGGCCTAGTTTTAGGGTTACAAGAGTATTGGATCTTGGGTATGGTCCAAAGGAGTCTATACTAAATCTTGGGGAGAATTTAAAGATCCCAAAAGGGTATCTGAATCATATTTTAGTTTCCTTATTTTTTTGGGAAATGTTGGTGAAAAGGGAAAAATAGTGACTAGTGTGGGCTACTAGCTTAAAGGGCGAAATGTGAGAGTTGGGTAAGGGATTGGTTATCCAGACTTAATGGGTTGATGAAACATGGTAGATAGGACATATGGAGATTATTTATGGATTTTAAATGAATTTTGAAGTCTTGAGTGAAGATATGGTGTTTGGGAAGCACTAGGGGTACTTGGGGTAGCCTAGAAGGTGAGTCCTTGAGGGGGTTTTGGAAGTGAGAAGTTAAAAATAGGAGATGGATTGTTGTCATAAATGATCAATGAGGTCACAAGCCACCACATTCTCATCACATATGAAGAGAGAGGTGATCATGGGAAATACTTCAAAGATATAGGACATAAATCAAATTTTAAAAAAAAGTCCCAAAACCAAGGATCTTAACGCATACAACCATGTGCAAGGGCACATAAAATAAAACAAAGCAAAACTAAGACTTAAAATTTATAAGGCTCCAAGTTAACTAGTTAAAGAGGCCTCTATAACTAAAATGTCTCAACCACTAGTATCATGCACTCAGAATGCTATTTTAAGAGAACAAGTGGTCCTATAAGAAAATAAAGAGTGCATATCCAAGATGAGAGATGACTCCAAGCTCAACCAATCAACAAGGTTTTTAATTTATTTAGACATAAAAAATAATAAAAAATATTATTATATTATTATTGTACTATTATTTATATGTGCAATTTATGGAGATTACTTTGCACTAAATATTGGTTTTGGTACAAAGTGACCACATTTTGTAATTCAGAAGATTTGTCTTTATTTTTTATTATTTTAATTTAATTTACATTTTCTTATACAATTTTTTTCCATATCAAAATTGTAAAAAACGAAATTCTAGAGGTTATCCAGCATTAAGGTTGAAATTAATTTGTGGATTCCATTGTTTCTCAATTTTATCTAGTAAAGATAAACATTTTTTTTCAAATTTTATTATACTCTATTTGCTTATTAATTGAGATATACATATTTATATTAATTTTTTATTAGATTATCATTATATGTCTTTAAAAAATATCTATTATAAAGATTTTCACAATATTAATATTGTATTGGATACACACAACCCGCTCTAGAAAAGTTTGTTGACTACTTTCGGTGGAATGTGTTGTCATTTCCAATAATATTGGTAAATATTTCTTGTAGGACTAGAGGCTTGATGAGCTCAGGTTGACCTCAACATGACATTCGAGCTAGATTTTTTGAAAATTCCAAGAGTAGTAGAAGGAAAATAGATTCTATAGCTTATAGTGGTAAGGAACAACCAAGTCATTTCTATTTAAGACAAAATACCTATGTTTTCTTAAAAAAACTATTATCCCCACTTTTTCTTGAAAATAATGATTAATCAATTGAGTAATTGTTGGATAATTCATCTAGAACAAATAATACATATATATTTCCGTTAAATATCATACAACAATCAATATCTTTTGAGAGTAAAAATTACACATAAAAATGGGAATGGATTAGCTCATCTTCATTGACAAACACCAACTTATGTCCTCTAAATTTTGGTTTAAATAAATAGTTGTGTTATAAAAGAACTTTACACCTATATTGTATACTATAAATTTAATGATATAAAAAATTCAAATTATATTGTAGGTCGACAGTATATAGTTTTTAATCATTTTTATTTGAAGCATTTTGTAGCATCCATTTTTCCATTATGGTTTTCAACTACTTTGTAATTTGAGGTTTTTTTTGTAATTTTTGTATTTGGTAGATGTTGCGACAACCATTTTGCAGTCACCTTGTTTAAATTATTTCCTAAACCAAGGTTTTACCCTCTAATATCTAGAGTCAACTAGCACAAGACACCTTCCTTTACTAGTTTGAATTGGGTTGGTGTTTTATTTTCTCTCTAATGTCTATGTGAAATTATTTTGATGTTATCATATACTTTTCCAGGAGTATGAATGTAATTTCATACTCATACTAAAGTGGGGGATAAATCAAGTATTTTAAGTTGTATCCTCATATAATTTTTATGTTCATTTAGGAATTACTTTGGTGCTTCATATTTTATGCCCTTGAATTTAAATAATTTTACTCAAAAAAGTTGTCATGTTTTTTAAGTTTAGCATCATTTTTGTCTCCCTAGCCTATTTCAAGCCCAAGAAGACTAGAAAAGGCTTTATAATTACCTATTCCATCGAATATTGCACTAGTTGTCACATGCAAGCCAAAAATAAACCAAATTTGAACCCTTAAATGGTCAAAAAATGAGTTTCATGAGGTTGAGTATAAAAGGAAGGCTCGCCCTCATCATTTGTATCCATAGACATCAACGAGAGGTAAAAAATTAAGGATTTGAGGATTCAATATGGTATCCTTGATTAGGTTCAAATGTTTGTGTGAGTACAAAGATGAGCCCCCTCCTAACAACATTAAACTTTCATAAAGACTTCAAAATAAGGATAATTCATAGAAAAGGTATATCTTATATAATTAAACATTTACTTAATATTTAGCCTATACAATATAGCGGAAAGCCCTCTTTTATACATTGTTTGTTGTAGCAGATGTTAATTCCTACCTAGCACTTTACTTAGGAAAAAATCTATATGACCCAACACCATTTTCTCTCTTCTTTCACATGCATGTATTCAAATTTGAAAGAAAAGTATTGTAGATTTATACAATGAAGACTGAGGCAAATAGATTTAGACTTTAAAGGAGAAAGAAACCTTTTCCATTGTGGCTTAGACAGATATTATGAAATCTTTTTTTTTTTATGAAATTTCAGATAGATGGTCAATGTAATATCTTGATTCAATATTTTCTTATGATATTTGTATTAAACATCTTTAGGACTCGATCACTTAGCTATATAGTCCCATATTTTTAAGTCAATATTTTCATGAAAAGTTCCTTTATAATTCTCAATTATAGATCCCTACTCAGAGTTTTCATATGTATTAAATGTAACTTTACGTTTTATGTTGATTATTGTTAAAATCACATCTTTGTATCTAGTTCTTTCCTTATCTTATCCAATCATATATAAAAATAATAATAAAGAATAATTCTATCACTATAATTTGTGCCCAAATTATTCCAATTATTTTTAATTTGGGCCAATTTGATTACTCTCTAATACATATTTACTAGAATAACTTTTATTCCTATTTTGCTTGTTTGGACCAGTGAACCTTATTCCCCAATATTACATAAGAATATTTAGGAGGTTTAGATAAATTTATCATGTGTTATTGACCTATTCATGACATTTCATGGCCTTGTTAATTACCTAAGCTTCTTATCCTAAAGGAGGTGGTGCAAAAAAATCATTTCTACTCTAACTTATGGTACAATGTTTGCATGACATAGGTATTAGGCTATAAGAGGATAAAATTTTCTAAAGATGATTTTGTTTCTTGAGGAATGTCAAAATTTGGATTGGATTGATGAGTTTTTATAAATATTCTAAACCTTTTAAAAGCTTGTGACTTGTATTAGTAGAAGGTGACCCATGTCATTCTTGAGAAGTCTCCAATTATTAGCAAGAAGTATCTTTAACCATTTAAATATCTTTTTCTTGTGGGACCACACAAGTCTATGCAAACTAACTCAAGAGGTCTTGTTGTTGAATACTCCTTTGTCTTGAAAATTACCTTAGTTTTCTTACCCATTTTAAATTCATTAAAAATTGTATATTTTGGCTTAGTGATCTTAGGAATGCGTCTTACTTATCCTTTGGATCTTACCTTGACAAAATTGTCAAATTTTATGTGGCCTAATCATATATGTCACATCTATCTGTCATCTACTGGTCCTATCAATGATTAAGATGCATAACATTCTTTCAAATTGTATACATTTTCATATGTCCTCTTACCTTCAATAATTATTCTTTTATTTATCCCTTTCATTACTTAACAACCATTGGAGTCAAAAGTAATCTTGTACCCATTGTCACACATCCAACTTACACTTGAAAATTTATGCTTTAATCCTTCAACATAATACACATTATAAGTTTTTAGCTATCCACCAATACTAAGTGTTCCTTTACCTTTGATTTTTATTGAAGAATTATCTCTAAATCAGATTGAACTAACATTCCAATGCTCAGGTTTTTTAAACTTTATCTTGTCTCCTATCATGTCATTGGAGCACCCAGTGTTAACAACCTAATGGTTCTTTCTTTTTGTATGCCATGTTGTTTGAACAATCAGAATTGATTTGTTTTATCATATTTTTTTCTCAACCCACACTTGCTTGATTTCCTTCTTCTATTTCACAACATTTTTAATTTCTATTTTTTTATGTGATGCATCTGTTGTTTTTTTTTTATTTATTTCCTTAATCTACAATCATTTACGTGGCAATTTTTTATAATCTCTATAACATGTTATTGTTGGAAATTGGTTCATTCATAAATTTTATAGAACACTTTATGGTTTCCATTTATGGAAATACATCTAGTATGGATGGTCTCTTAGTGTCAAACACAGTTTTTGAGTTATAGCTTACAAAAGGAGTAAGTCATGAAAGTAGAATTAAAGAGTATAGCAGTACAATTTTGGTCAGTGAACACACTATATGACGAATGAAGACATGCGATCTTAAGAGAAGCTATTTTGGGATGTATATGACCTTCATTTAAGGCCACTTATGTTTTGGTTTTGATCATAGTAAGCTATAATATGTTGAAGTCATGCAAAGACAGGGTAATAATGTTACATGAGATATGAAAGGTTGTGATGATTAAGGGAGTATAACTTGGAGTCCAAATGTGCTATGTTGGATTCAAATTAAGTATTACCTTTGTTCTTGTATAATTTTGAACTCTTTTTTGTGATGCATTGGAAGCGGACTAGACATATAATGATGTATATATAGCAAGAGCTTTTTGTGAAGAAAAGTATGTATGGTAATGGAATGATTGTGATGGAATGAATGGATGTGAATAGATGAATTCATTGTGATGTATGAATTAGACATATGGTGATGCAAGCTACAAATAGAAATACATAAGAATAATAAATGCCTGTATTGTTCACTATTGAGAAATCATTGTAACATAATCATATTTATGATTGTATGAGTAGTGAGCTTAGTATAGCTTTAACAAGGTTTTTGTATTCGTCTAACAAGGAAATGTTCTAATGTAATAATCAGCTCCTAACAGGGCTAGGTCTCCTAACATGGACATAATAATGTTAGTAAATATTTTTGGGTACCATCCCCATCGGGGTTTTCCCTTGGCCGGGGTTTTATCATTTGTGTGTCTTATGTTTATGTTCTTTTCATTTCAACAATTATCTCGTTAAGTTAGAATTTACTAAGTTTAAGTTTAAAGTGTTGTAATACTTATTCAACCCCCCTTCTTAGTATTACTTAATCCTAACAATTGGTATCAGAGCATTTGTCCCTTAGAGAGAAAGTATAAGAACTTAAGAGAAATCAAGATAGATTCTAAAATTTTGGAAGAAAACTTTGAAGCATCACTTGAAGACCTTGATAAGGATAAAGAAGAGAATTGTGAATTAAAATTCAAATTGAGAAAAGTTGAGGGTTTCATAAAGAAACTGAAGGAACAACTTGAACTATCTTGGAGTTAAAGAAAAGATATTATGGATAAGATAAAAGAGGATTCAGATAATGAAACTTTTGATAAGATAAAAAAAATTGAACTAGAGAAAGATACTTTGCTTCTTGATCATGAAATTACTTCCATTCAGATGGATAAAGATATTAAAAAGGTAAAGGATGATAGAAAAAAAAAATGAAGAAACCTTAAAAGATGCAAATATTTAGATAGGACAAATGAAGACAAAACTTTATCACTACAAGAAAAAGTATACAAAATTAGAGAAATATAATCAGATCATAAAAGGAGAACTTGTTGAGGCAAAGAAACATATTGAAAAACTTCATTCAAGTATTAATAAGATTGATGAGCAGAGAGATAGAAAAAAACCTAAAGGAGACATGACTGGAGTTAGCTTCAACGAAGATGAATGTTCAAAGACTCAGGATGAAAAATTATAAGTAAATACTGGTGGAGAAAGACCTACTCTTGAAGAACCTAAAGATCAAATCATAGTTTTGAGAGGTAGATGTTCTGGATGCAACAAGATTGGACACATGAAGAGAGACTGCAGAGGTAAAGCTCCTTACAAACCCTTTTCAAGATATTTTTAAGATTTTAATGAATATGGACACAAGGTAGAATGCAGGAAACCTGATCAATCAAGAATCAAGAACGATTATAATAACGATTATAATAGGGAAGGAACATCAGCTAAGATCACATGTTACAATTGCAATAACTTTGGGCACATTGCAAAGTATTGTAAGTTGCAAGTTAATCATAATAGACCACCTCCTACATGCTATAAATGTAATAATATAGGACACATAACAATGTGTAGACGTCCAAAAATATTAATATTAATTTCCCTTTTTTATCTAACTATTTAATTTAATCAATTAAATAGTTTCATAGCTCATATTTATCAATGATAAAATACTATTCTAATGTATTTTATTTAAATACATTTGCCTCACAAAATGTCCTTTTTAATAAATTTATATTTATTGAAAATTCTTGCATATTCCTAATTCTTCTAAACTATGATTTATTCAAATCTATTTGTATTATAATCTAAACCCTAGCTAGGAACCTATTAATCCAACCTAGAAACCTACGCTATTCCTACTCTACCCCACTTCACCTCACTTCCTAAGCATGCTTCCCTACCTAATTGTCCTCTAATCATACTTAAAGGGTGATTCCTAACCTTTTTAAGGCTAATGGAATGCTCACCCACATGGGATAATTCTCTCAAAGGTTAATGGAAGGCTCACCCACATGGGAGAATTCTCTCCAAAGTTGTCACCCATCCCTCTTAAATTCCTCTTACAAGTTTGTCTCCCACTTGGAAATCTTGAGCCACTCAACATTTAATGCCAAGTTTGACTCAAAATTAGCCATCCTTTCCAAGCCTATTTTCCCCTTATGTGGCTCTTATGTGGATGCCACATAGATGCCACATCATTCAAGCCCTCCTCTTCTCTCCCAAAAATATATAAATAGAGGCTTTCTCCTCTTTATTTTTCATCTCTCATAGTGCATTGTTATTATGCTAGAATTACTGTAGATTTTCATAGTTGTTTTCATGTGTATAGTTTTTATGCTTAAATCACTTAGAAATCACATGCTAGGTTATTTTGGCTAAAATCAATCATAGTTTCTTGCATTTTCTTGCATTTCAATCATAGTGGTTTAATCATTTGGAGAAGTTTGAGAGTAGTTACTCCATACTAGTTCTTGAATCCTTCTCCCTTCATCCAAATCTTGCATCAATTTTAACCATTCCACTTGGGGATCCATTGAATTTTGTGTGTTTGAGAGAGCACACCCACATCCAATCCAAAAAGAGAAAATCAAAAAAGCCTCATGGGTGCAACTTGTTTTGGCTCTCTCCGATGATATGAGGATACTTTACTTTGTTTTTCTTTCTCTTATCTCACTTTGAATTTAGATGCTAACCCTCTAATGGTTTCTTGTTTGTGAGTGATTGCAGGTTGGCATTTTCCACATACTACATTCTTGAACACCCGGTGGGACCCACATCCATAAAACCTTCTAAAATTCTTATCTTTTTCTTCAAATTTTACCAAACATGCGGATCGATGTTTGCATTTTACGCAGAGGCGTTTGCGTAAACACTGCTTCTCTATGAACTATCATTCGACATCTGCGCTAAACTAGCGTCTGCGACCTGAACTGACGTCTTCGTCTGGCATTGTTAATTTGAGATTTTTCCAAACATAAGTTGTTATTTATCAAGATTTTTTGTCTTTCCCACTGCTTTTCAGTATTTAAGCTTTCTATTTTTTAGCAGAGATCAATCTAACAAGTAGTTGTAATGCCAAAATTTTACTAAGGGAATGAATCTTGATAAATTATTAAAGAACACTATCTTTTAATTATTTGGATAATCTTAAATAGCTGAGATTGATCAAATTAAAGACTAAGAAGGAAGGAAAAGTAACTTTGTTTGTTGTTTTGGCTATGTTTTGTGAACTTGTAGATACAATAGCGTCTGTGGAAATGTTGATTCAGGTTTTGGTGTTTGTGTAAACACCAGTTTAGAAAAGCGTCAATCGGTGTTTGTGTTTCATGAATCGGCATCTGTGACTGGTATAGCAGTTTTCTAGATTTCTATGTCTTTCTTGCTAATTTTCTTACAATCTGTTATTTTTTCAGAAAAGAACAGAACCAACGTTTGCACCCTATATCGATGTCTGCGCTCTGTCAAACTTTTTTATCATTTGCTAACAAATATTTAAGTGGTTTTTGTTCTTTCAATGCTTGTCAAAGGATAAAATTGAAACTACTAATAAGTTGTTTTACAACACCGCTGGCCAAAGACACAATTTCAAAAGACTACTCATGTTTGTCTTGTAGGTTGCCTTACTCCAAAATCAACCAAACGATCATGTTTTCTTTAATTTTTCTTAGGCACCTAGCTTAAATAGGGAGATTTAATTGTCTAATCTGAAACAAGTGTTAGGGGATAATGCTTTCTTCCCTTTTGGGAAGATCAAAAACCTGGACACACTTACTTTGTGTTAAACAAATAAATCTTTGGGAAAGAACAAACTTGTCTTGTGTGTTTGGGAGAAAATGACATTGGAAAGGAGAGTATGTTCTTTTTTGCTTGTGAAAAAATCATAAATCTAGACCCCTCTCATTGCCAATCCATTTTTTTGAAACTAAGTCTTTAGTTGGGCCTGTCAGTTGGGAAAAAATCTCCCATGAATGACCCACATGAGAATGAGGTGTAAGGCACACCACTTTAACTTACGTTAATCAAATTTACTCTTTGGGGTTAAATCCTCGAGAGTCAATTGGCATTTGAGGTTATACTCGACTCTTGTCTAACTTAAGTGCAGCCTCAGGGTCTCAATCATGTTTACGTGACCAATTTTGTCAAGACACTCTATGGGGCTATATGCCTAAGTCATGCTTGCATGGACATAGAGGATATAATCGAATGGAGACCCTTACTAAACACTCTAACCATAGAAGTTACCTGATTCACCTCTGAACGGTATTTTTTATAGGGCAAGGGGAGGGAAGAATATCCCCTCAAGATCCCCATCATATGTGTCCCAAGGTATTGTGTTGTGAAAGACATCTTTGTAGCACAACAACAATACTTGGAAAAATGAAAAAAACATGGGCACCATTTTGGGGGTGACACTGCTATGTGAGCTAAAGGACTACCAAGCAATGGGTCTATAATATTTCATTCAAAGCCAATTCCTTATGTATATGCATGCTTTAAGTGTTTGAACAACATTGACAAAATCCAAAACACAATAGAATACCCAAGAAACAAAATTTGTCACTTTCTTGTATCCTTCAAGGTTGTTTTGTCCCTTATCGGATAATCTTCAGACCTATGCATGTAATTTTCTGATTTGATTGTGTTGAAACTGGTTCTTTCCATGGAACAAATCTATTGAAAATTAGACAGAAATAAAGCCTTTGCTAGATCATCAAAAGAACATCCCTTTGAAAGATTACCATGAGCTCCATTTTTCAAAATTTGGTCTTTTATGAGATATGTCCTAAAACCTCCAACTATTCATCAAAAATCAGATCTATTTCTAGGATATGACCAATTCCAAGAAGCATAAGAAGGTAAAAACTCCATTACCACATGTGCAAAGATAATAGAAGAATACAACTAAAGAGGCTAACAAGTACCAACACATAGTTGATTCCATTAAGCAAGAAATCCATAAACAAGAACAATTCAACAAAGTGATATGCAATAACAAGGTTGTTCTCTTTATGGGAAAATATCATCTAAATGCTACTTTTGTCAGATTTCAGCAATATGAATAGCTAGTTTACCACAACAAATGAAAATTCCTCCTCTTCCTAAGCTCATTTAGCTTGCATTTTTAGGACCTCCCTTAGCTTGTCATCTTTAGAAGCACATCACACACTCATCCCCGGCATAATACAACATAATCCAATCCAATCCTAGTCAGTCTAGCATCATCATAATCATCATCCAAGGCATCCTTAATCATATCCCTCACTTGGTATTACATCCCCTTTTGAGTTCCTTAGGACCTACATCTTAATCAAACCCCCATCCTTAAGTGTCCTTTACTAAGCATTGTTTAGGATTATCCCCTTTGCCTTTGCAACCTCATCATCTTGATCAAAAGGTTGGGTTGCATTAACAAAGAATCCCATCTACCAAAGACCACAAGTCTGTCTTAGGTAGACAATCGCATCCACTTGATCTTACACTAGGGAAAGCAACCCTTAATCCTTGCATACATCAAGTTATCCTTAATCCATAGGAGCATATTCATCATCTTAGACAGATCGTATTCCTAGAATCATCATCCTTAGCTTCCTAAACACATCCTTGCTTTAAATCTTGCATCTCATATCCCCTTAGGGTAGTCATTTCATGCCACCTATCACATGAGCTACTAAGAAGAGGAAGAACATGGACCCTAATCTTGCAACTAGTTCATCTAATCCTACGACTGACAACACTAATGCCATGGTTACTTATATGCCTCAGCCTAATTAACAAATTGAGCACATCTGGGTAGATACTAGTGAGACGCCTACCATGAGTACCATAGAAACATTTATCAATCATCTAGGACATGTTCACATGGTGAATTCCATGAGTGGACGTAGCAACAATCAGGTACTTTTGGACATTCAGCAACAAGGTCTTCAACTACTTCCTTGGATTATATGCACACTTGTCACACGACCTATGGCATTTCCAAGGGAACATCCTCATCCTACTAGAAATGAATTTTTTGATCCACTTCAGTGAGCCCTACAAGTGAGAACTCTTATTGCACAAGTAGTCCAACCTTCCATCCCACCCTCCATTGTGCACACAAAATCTTCATCCACTTTAGGAGGCCCACTTCTTGATCTACCATCAGAAGCACAAGAAATACCCCCTATCGCTATGCAAGCACCTCCTCAGTTCACAGCCACTCTACTTTTGCAAACATTTCCAACATTTGTGTCACAATTTCCACCACCACCAGTCAGCACGCAATAAACCCTTATTCCACCCATCCCTAGTCAACCCATTCAAAGTGCAACAACCAGTTCACAACATCAAAGCACCCAAGTCTCCATGCCTATTCTGCCTTTCCTCACCACAAGAATGCCACCTACTAATGCCTATAACCAACCCTTATATTCACAAGGGTCCACTTTCCCCACTCCACTAGCAACACAACCGCAAAGTGTGCTAGCAGTTTTGCTGCAAATGCAAACCAATCCGAATCCTCACATGCAAAAACCATCTACCAATCCCTTTGTCATACCCTAAATACCCATCTAGTAGAAACAACCAATCTAGAAGTAGCAACCAATCCAGCAACAACAACAACCAATCCAACAACAACAACCTATTCAGCAACAACAATCCATCCAGAAACTGTCCCAATAATAAAAACAGCAGTAGAAAATTACCAACCTATTCACATCCCGAGCACAATAGCAATAAATCTACCCCTTTGCAGCTATGTATTCCACCGTCCAAGATACACAACAGTCACAACCCCAAATGTAGGGGGCAAATCCCTTCATGGAAAAACCACTACACCAGTTGGCTAATCCTTTCATCCAACCCATGCAACAACAACAAACTCATTCCGCCAACTACCTAGCCATACCGTCTTCTGCTGCATCACAAACCATCCCACCACCACAATAATTCAGTGTTCCTAGTAACACAAATTACCTTGCCACAGCCACTGGGGCATTCCATTGTAGAACTATTATCCTCCACCTCATGCAGGTGCACAACAAGATCAAGTCACTTATCCAATGCCTCAACAAATACAAGCATACTTCTAGAAGTTGAAAAAACCTTATCAAATGCCGCCACCTCCTCCACTGCAATATTCCCCTGAGTCGTAGCTTCCACCACAATAGCCTATATACACTGACCAACAACCATCATATCAAACACCATAATATCCCCCACAGAATCCTCCATATTCACCATTTGATCCATATCAGGTTCAACAAACCCTTGCAATCATGGTTAATAATCCTCCCCCACAAATTAATCATGAATGGGAGGAAATGAAGAACAATCTCAAGGAGCAAAAAGCAGGGTCCGAGGCTAAAAGATTCAAGTTTGAAGAAGTGTGTCCTTACCTATTTGATTGATCTATCACTGCCATACCCTTCCCCAAGCACTTTGAAACACCTAAATTTGATAAATATTAGGGGAAGGGAGATCATGTGGGCCACGTGAAAAAATTCTGCATGGCATGTCAAGAAGTGGCCTATAGTGATAACTTCCTCATGAGACTATTCCCAAAGAGCTTAGGAGGGACTACTCTTGAATGGATCTACAAAATCCCTTACGATACAGTCTCTACTTTGGCTACACTATCTAAAAATTTTGTGGCCCAATACGCACATAACATCAAAAATGAACTCTCACTCCTTGATCTATGCAATTCCAAAAAAAAGGGAGGAGAGAGCGTGACCGATTACCTTTAGCACTGGAAAGGGCTCACTATAAGGTTGTCCTATCAATCCCTTGGAAAAATCTTATCAAAATCTTCATTAACAACCTCTATCCTAAGCTCACCTATCACATGCGCATGAATTTCATACAAACTTATCAAGACATCCGAATCAAAGGCATGGATCTTGAACGAGGTCTCATAAAAGATGGTGTCATCAAGCACTACAAGGAATCCCAACCTAAAAAACATAATAATGATCAATCACGGTTCTGGAACAAAAACAAGAATGCAGTCACTGACAGAGCCACTGACACCAAACACATTTAGGTTGTGGTAGCCGGTCGCAATGCACCTACCCAGACCTATCAGCAAGCACTGCTAGTATACCCTCAATCTCCTCCCATGTACCAACAACCCACTCCCACGTATTCTTGACCAACTTACCAGAAAAAAATGCATCCCCAAGGCGCGATTATCTATCCCCCTCCAGGGACATCATATCAACCTAAGTACCTGACGAAGGACGCTCCCCTTAATACCACAAACACATAACAGAAACAAAGAAGCAACAACAATTTGCAAGAACAGAAAATGGACTTCTTATTATCTCCACAAATGCAGAATTACAATATGCAAAGACACATGGGCATTCCCCTTAAAATATTCTGTAGGACAAAGCCTCGAATTATTACCTAGATCTACCCAGAATTGTCCCGAACTACCTAAGCCAACACTATGGGCCTTCTTTATATAGGCAATTTCCACTGCCCGAGAAGGTTCCAGAAATTTAGCCCTTACGATCGACCAAACTTAGAATTATTTTATTTTTCATTTTAGTACATCAAAGTCGGCTCAAAATAACTTTTGAAACCCGAACAAAAATTTTGAAGGAAAATTATTTTCTGCTATTTCAGGTGGCCCAACTTTC
>MU225393.1:227302-257094 GCA_018584345.1 Thuja plicata
AAAAAGGAATTCCATAATTCCATGTGAAAAGACACTTATGTGTCAATAATTCATTCTTTTATTTTAATAATCTTTGCTTATTTGTCTCAATTGGAGAATGAAGAGACAACTATTTCTTTTCAAGAAAATCTTCATCCTCTCTCCTTGGGTTTCTTTAAATTGGACCTCTTTTCTTCATTAGAGGGATCCTTTTGTTTTGAGCATCATTACTATAGGCAATTTTAGCTTTGATTTTCATGCTTTTAGAGTACTTTCTTTCATAATTAGTATAATCTTTATTAGTAATTGAATATAGTTTAGCTTGGATTTATCATCTATTTCTAAGAGCTAACCATTCAATTTAATGTTTTTAGAGCTTTCTCAATGCAATTTATAATCAAATTCTAGTCTAGAAAGCACTATTTTCCCGATTTCAAGCATTATTTTTTATAGACTAGAAGCATTTCAAATTCTTAGCTTAATTGCACTTTTAATTCCATAGCTAGTTGCATTTCATATTTAGAATAATTGCAATTCAGTTTTCATAGCTTAAATCATGTTTCAATTCGTAGAATAACAGTATTTTCTCATATCTAGATGTAGATTTCTCACAATTGATGGCTCTTCTTCACACACTTGCACTTTAAAATCCTCCGTATTAGAGAAGGTCAGGTTGTTGGCTCTCGTTCTGAGGGTAAACTGCAACAATCACTCCTAATTAGGAGGCAACAGGTCGCTTCAATCACGCTTGCAGAGCAAACAATTCATGTTTGTCTTTGTGAGTTCTTTGATTGTGTAATGACTATGTTGCGTTTGTGTTGAATAGAGAGGTCCACATTCGACATCAGACACTTTATCCCGCAGACCACCCTCTTTAAAGATGTGGATCTGGGTTTGACATCTTTGAAGATGCCAGCTCGACATTGATGTCTTTGGAGATGCAAGTTCAGGGATCACCGTCTGCAAAGACATCGATCCAGGGATCGATGTCTTCATAGATGTCAATTTAGGAATAGGCATCTCTAGTCTACCGAGTCATCTACCCTCATTAATTCCCCCCTAACCCTCCGAAAAGCATTACAACTTTGACAAAACTAAAATCAAGGTAAATGTTGAGTCATTCACCAGTACTGGTCGCTCCACAGGTCTCCCATGTGTACAAATGTGCTCCCCCAACTACCCCTTCATCCTCTTGTCAGCCATAATTTTCACTCTAGAGCTCTTGTTTTACCTAATCACTATTCACAAATGACCTTCTTTAAGCCCCCCAACCCCTCTTATAGCCCCTCATTTTCCCTAAAAAATTTCCCCACCCATTTTCCTCTCCCAATTGTATATTTTTGTATTATTAGTCCCATTGTACAACCTAATTGCATCCAAAATTCCAAAAAAACATTTAAAAATTGCTAAAATCGAAAAAAATTCAAAAGAAACAAATATTCTTAAAATTTTGCAATAAACCTTATTTCTTTCCGCATCACTCCATATTTTGATTTTCTGTGACATTTTGACTCTTGCGACTGTAATCGTGTTTTTCAACAAATCAGTTTTGTGAGCGACTATCCTTTCTCCTCCTCCTGTTCATAGCTTTTGCCAATGAATATATTTTCCTCAAATCCAATCCAATCCTTGCCCATTAGGATTCATCCTTTTGGCGTCGGCGTATCAAATTCTTCATCACATCAATCCTATTCATGGCAAGAACTTTGGACTGAATGACTGCTTTGTCATGAGACCTTCTTTATTGATTTTATCTTTTTGTGTAAGTTTCAACCTAATCACCACTTCCTCAATCTGGTATATCTTGGTGCGTTGTGACTGGTGGATACTGATACATGTGTTTTTTGTAGTGTGCTTTTGTTTGAGCATCTAGTCCATGCAAAGGAATCTTGTCATCTGTGTTTCCTAACACCTAATGCATACCTCCTATTGCAATATCAAAATTGGATGTGCTCTCCATATTTTTCACACAAATCAATCCCCAAAGCTTGTTATTAATTTTCATCCTTGCATTTGCATTCATAATTACATTCTTAATTGTCTTTCAGAAGGCTTCTATTTATCCTCCTCTCTCTTCCTCCTACCTGTTGCATCCTTTTTTTTAAGAAAATGCCACAACATCATATTTGTTGTGTTCTTTTCTTGAGGGGGCACAACCCTATATCGTCATCGCTTTGGCACGACTCCTGAAAACCCTCTTCCTCTAGGGCAACTTATTTTCTTTTCTTTGATGTAACATCACTTGGGACGCCATGTCAAAGAGGGGCAAAATGTAGATGTCCAAAAATATTAATATTATTATTAATATTAAAATCCCTTTTTCATCTAACTATTTAATTCAATCAATTAAATAGTTTCATAGTTGGTATTTATCAATGATCAAATACTATTCTAATGTATCTTATTTAAAAACATTTTCCTCACAAAATTCCCTTTTTAAGAAATTTATATTTATTGAAAATTCCTCCATATTCCTAAATCTTCTAAACTATGATTTATTCAAATATAATTTTAATTATAACCTAAACCCTAGCTAGAAAGCTATTAATCCAACCTAGAAACCTACCCTATTCCTACTCTACCCCCATCACCTCACTTGATAAGCATGCTTCCCTACCTAACTATCCTCTAATCATACTAAAAGGGTGATTCCTAGCCTTTTTAAGGCTAATGGAATGCTCACCAACATGGGAGAATTCTCTCCAGAATGGTCACCCATCCCTCTTAAATTCCTCTTACAAGTTTGTCTCCCACTTGGAAATCTTTAGCCACTCAACATTTAATGCCAAGTTTGACTCAAAATTAGCCATCCCCTTCCAAGCCTATGTGTCCCTTATGTGGCTCTTATGTGGATGCAACATAGATGCCACATCATTCAATCCCTCCTCTTCTCTCCCAAAAATCTATAAATAGAGGCCTTCTCCTCTTCATTTTTTATCTCTCATAGTGAATTGTTATTATGCTAGAATTACTTTCGATTTTCATAGTTGTTTTCATGCTCATTATTTTTATGCTTAAATAACTTAGAAATCACATGCTAGGTTCTTTTGGCTAAAATCAATCATAGTTTCTTGCATTGACTTGTATTTCAATCATAGTAGTTTAATAATTTGGAGAAGTTTGAGACTAGTTACTCCATACTAGTTCTTGAATTGTTCTCCCTTCATCCAAATCTTTCATCAATTTTAATCATTCCACTTGGGGATCCATTGCATTTCCTGTGTTTGGGAGAGCACACCCACATCCAATCCAAAAAGAGAAAATCAAACAAGCCTCATGGGTGCAAATTTTTTTGGCTCTATCTGATGATATGAGGATACTTTACTTTGTTTTTCTTTCTTTTATCTCACTTTGAATTTAGATGCTAACCCTCTAATGGTTTCTTGTTTGTGAGTGTTTGCAAGTTGGAATTTTCCTCATACTACACAATGTTTTGGAGATACAATAGACTTGAGAATAGAAGTGGTCCTCCACCTATTGATACAAAGAAGAGTAATAGTGATGTAAAGAGTACTGTAGAAGAATTTAACAGTCACTTAAGAAAATAAGATGTAAAAAATGGTAAGGTATGGAATGTAAAGGAATGAAATGATGGAATAGTTTAGGGAGAGTCAGCAGATGCTACAAAGTCTTTGCATACTATAAAAATTTGTACATCAACCTAGATGGCCAAGCATGGCCTTAGGTGGAGCATTGGAAAGAAACATCAGAAATCTATCCAGCCCCTGATTGTGAGGAATAAGCTCTTGCAATATTAGAGAGAGTATATAAATATATTGTGGAACTTATATCTATGATTGTATAGCCTTACAAATTTATATCCTATGATTTCCAGATTGTTAATCGACTGGATTATGTGCAAAGATAATTTTAATGGGAAATGTGTCATTTCTTTACACAATGAACTATAAGTTCAATTGAAATAACTTTTTTGAACATCATTTGAAGAACAGAGCTTAATGAGAACAAGGATTTGAGCTAAGAAGAAAAGAAGCAAGTTTATTGAATGTTTGATCAAAGCATTAATTCATGAAATTGGTAGATAAAAGTTATTTATATCATTTGTGAAGCTTTGAATATGGATACTCCATTGATTTTTTATGTCGTTGAAAGGCCTATGTATAAATTCAAGAAATACCTATTCAAATCAACTGAATATGATCCTGAAGGTGAGATTTTACAAACACCCTACAATTTTCTACATGTCGAAGACATTATGGATTGCATTCACTATAAGTATGAGTCTTTGGGAGACTTTGAGATCTATAAAGAGATGAAGGACATGATTGGAGTAGATGTTAAGAAGAAAGCCAAGTTTGCACATCTTGAGAACCTTTGTATAATGCAAATAATTGAACTCTAAAAATTTTATGAAGAGGAATGGATTAAGATCATTTTGAGCATAATTCACGAACAATTCATTTCGCTTGGAGATCAACTAGTGAAGATTTGGAGTCACTTAATTCATGCTATAACATGTTTGGATAACTCTAGTGTTATCCTTGTTGCAAAGAAGAACACAAATAAATAGGTGGAAACCCTAAAGCATTTACAATGGGATATGAGAGAGATGACAATTAATGACATATTTCTAAAAGATTTTATATTGGTTTCAATGATTCTGGGTTTAAAAATACATTACAACAACTGACCTAACTCAGTATTAGCATGAGTGATCATGATGGCATATAGAATGGTTAAATAAAATGTTAAGTATAACCTTTGCAAAGTACTTACACAATAGTTTTTAGAGAATGTGAAGAAAATCAAGAAGGATAAGTCAAAGGAATTTAGGTTTGGGTCTCTACTGATACACATGTATACTCATATTGTTCATAGTTTTCCTTGTATGCACCCTAGAGCTTGGAAGGATAATGACCCCACTAGAATTCAGATTACATAGAGCTATAGAAGATAGAAAAATACTAGGTTGATGGTGAATTATTTAGGATGATCAAAATCTTGCAGAGACAGATGAAGGAAAGAACGAGGATCCCTAAGGTATTTACAAAAAAATACAAGGATACAATCTATTTCATGGTTGAAACTGATTGAGTTTACATTGAGGCAATATAACCTAGGATGAAATGGTGTTATCCTTTGGGATATCAATTGAGTTTTGAGATCTTGACCATGTAAGTATAACATATTTTATCCTCATAAATTGATCCATCTGAAGAAAGATGCAGTAACTATGAAGAGCAGTCTCTGAAGATAAAGGAAGAGCAGAATCAAGCTATAAGAAAGAGAAAAGTAGAAAATATGGTAGATGATCTAGCAAACAAGGCTGGTATAACAAAGGAGGAGATGAAAGAGGTAAGAAAGAAGATGATAGAAATTTCTTTTGGATTGGAAAGCATTTCTCGTGCAATCCTTCCACCTCTAGAAGTTGAGAAGGTTATCCGTACACCCCCTACTATGTTTAATATATCTGAGACTACACCTAGACTGCCAAAGAGAACATCGCAGGAAGTGAAACTCATGGAATTGCCTAGAAGGAACACAACCTCCACAAAAATGAATCTTCGCCTAAGAAATAGAGGACAAAAATTGAAAAGAATAAGGGAGAAGAGAACAAATTTGTAGAGAAGAAGGGAGAAGAGAATTAATTTGAAGAGAAGAACACTGATGTGAAAGAACTCTTGAAGCATGACATAAAAATACTCGATAAGAGAATAATTGAGGAGGGAAAGCTTGACTCATTGATTAGATACTATGAGAGGTATGAGACATATGTTAAAATTTTGATTGAATACATGGTAATAAATCATTTACTTGTTTTTAAGAGGAACTTGTTAGAAGAAGAAGAAAGTATATGAGAGGAAATTTATGAGAAATTAGAAATAAGGAAACAGTTAGCACAAATAGAAGATTAAGTAATCAAATTAAAAGCATTTGAATATATGTTACCATTTTTTTAATAAAAGAAATGGAAAAGATATTAAATTCTTTGAGACCTTTGTTGCGAACCAAGTCAATATTGATGAAGATAATGGGGAGAAAGTATGAAGAATTTAGCGAGGAAACACAAAAGTTAATTGATAAGGTTTTGATGGGAACTAAAATTGAGAAATATTCACCTCCCAAGGCTACTAAGCCTAAAATTATATAAAAGGAAATTCATCAAGAATAGAAGATGTAAACCTTGATACATCATAGGATGAAGACAATAGCCATTTTATCAATACTAAGCAGCCAAATTTTTTTTTTTTTGGTGTGCCTATATGTTTGGACACTTCATAGGATGTTAGTGATCCTTCTGAGAATAATATTGAAATTGATGGAGGAAGCATTGATCTAACATTGGCAAATAAATAAAATGAGAAAGTGAGCGAAGCTGAAATAGCGAAAGAAGACCTAGATAAAGTTGAAGTGAAAAAAGAAACTCATGCATTTGTTTCTTCATCTTTGTTGTTGGAATGTGGAGATAGAAAGAAGAAAAGAAAGTGAGGGAAGCTGAAATAGAAAAGGAAGGACTAGGTAAAGTTGAATTGAAACAAGAAACTCATGCATTTATTTCTTCATCTTTATTGTTTGCAAGTGGAGATAGAAATCTGAACGGTAATGTTGAAAGTATGGATGAGGATGAGTTGATGAAGTTATCCTTCATCGTACTTGTGAAAAAAAATAAGAGATCTTAGCATAAAGGTGAGAAGAAGTCAATGGTAATGGAAAAAGAAGTTGATACTTTCAACAAACTCCTACCTATACCTCCTTCTTTCCAATCCGAGGGCAATGCAGATAATTTGAACAAGGTATTGGATGACTTTGATAGTCATTATGATTCCTTAGAGAAGATTGTTCAAGAAAATGTAGAGAAGAAGTACCTTCCAAAGAAGTTGGAAAAGGTATGAAAGTCTATTTCTTTTGACTTAGGGATATTGAGAAAAAAATATATGAAGTAATGATTTGTGTTTTGTATGATAGAAAGTTATATAATTACTCTATAAATCCTATCAGACACATTAAGAATATTGAGGGAATAATAGTAAAGGACATACAAACTCTAGAGAAGTTGATGAATAGTTGTGAGGCCTCCTCACATACCATATTGGAGTTAAACAAAGAAGTGTCTAGGATATTGGATAAATTGACTGTTTTAGATACAGAGAATGGGAGAATTGTGGGAAGATTTGATATGTTGAAGAGTTTAATTACTCACAAGTTATCAATTCTTGAGATCCACCTTTCAGAAATGGAGAAAAGAGAGCATACCCTCACTAGATTCATGCTTACCAAGCTAAAGGAATCAGATACATCCTCTTCTACACTAAATGGATTGATTCATGTGAGTTAGATACTGGTAAAGATCTAGTTAGAGGAAGTGAAGATCTTGGAAAGCTCATCCAAGGATGTGCTAAAGATGGTATAACCTATTTGTTGAGAATTTTTTTTATTCCACATTTTCTATACCTTTTTCATTGATGTCAAAGGGGGAGAAGAGAAGATATGAAAAATGTAAAGATAAGAGATAGAGTAATATGTAAAGTATTTATAGAAGTACAATGTATATTCTTTTATGTATTAACACTTCGTCATTTTTTTCTAAGAGTTGCCATCAATGCCAAAGGGAGAGATTGTTACAAAGTAGTTCATTTGGAAATGTTCTAGAACACTTTAGGGTTTTCATTTATCAAAAAAAATCTGGTATGGATGGTCGCTTGGTGTCAAACACAGTTTTGGATTTATAGCTTGCAAAATGAATAAATCCAAAAAGTAGAATTACAGAGTATAGTAGTACAGTTTTGGTCAGAAAAATTAATATATGACAAATGAAGACATGAGAGATTAAGAAATTATATTTTTGGATGTATATGACCTTTAGTTAAGGTCTCCTATGTTTTGGTGTTGATCGTAGTAAGTTACAGTATGTTGAAGTCATACAAAGACATAGTAACAATGATACAAGATAGATGAAAGGTTGCAATGATTAAGGGAGTATAATGCATAGTTGAAATGTGCTATGTTGGATTTAGATTGGGGATAACCTATGTTTTGTTAGTGTATGATTTTGTACTTGGTATTTAAATTTTGTATAAGTGTTAACTCTATTTTTTGATGCATTGGAAGCTGATTGGACATATATTGATGTATATATAGGAAGAGATTTTTGTGAAGTGAAGTATGTATGGTAATGGAATGAATGTGATGGAATGAATGGATGAAAAAGATGAATTAATTGTGATGTATGAATTAGATAGATGACCTAATGTAAGCCACAAATGGAACTACATAATAATAATATATGAGCTTGTATTGTTCACTATTGAGAAATCATTGTAACAGAATCATATTTTTGACTGTATCAACAGTGAGCTTAGTATACCTTTAATAGGGTTTTTGTATTCCACTAACAAGGAAATGTGCTAATGTAATAATCAGCTTCTAATAGGGCTATGTCTCCTAACATGGACATAATACTTTGGGTACATATTTGTGGGTACCATTCTCACCAGGGTTTTCCCTTAGCTTGGGTTTCCTCGACAACAAATTCATGGTGTTATGAGTTATGTTTTTTATGTTTATTTTCTTTTCATTTAAACAATTACCTGGTTAAGTTGGAATTTACTCATTTTAAGTTTAAATTGTTTTAATACTGATTCAGCCCCCTCTCAGTATTACTTAATCCTCACCGTTATTGTGTCATTAAATATAGATATACACAATTTTACATATGATTGATTTACTTTGGTTCTGAATTCAATTCTTCTTTGTCCAATTCCATTATAATTGTAGTAAAAAACATCTATGTTTCCTCCAAGGAAAAATTTATAATTTCTTAAAAAATTTAGAGTAGACCTATCAATAAGCCTACAATCTAAAATATTGTATCCATATGCATTACATTTATAAAAATAACCATGGAATTGTGAAACATATTATCATAATAATGACTCCATGTGTAATTTCTTGGGGCACCATGTTGAACAGGATTAATAAGTGAGAGGATGAGTGAACCCGTTATCCCAAAAATATTTTCAAAAACTTTACTAAACTAGTAAATACTTTAAGAAATTTGAAACTTATAATTGATCTAAACATAGAATTACAAAAGATCAACACTATGAACAAAAAAATTTGCATGGAAACCCAAGATGGGAAACAAAATGGAGAAACTAATTCTCATTAAAAGAACATTGACTAAGGTGATTTTTACAAGGGAACACTGCAAGTTGGACTAACTACCCAAAAAATCTAGAAAAATGCTCACTACCAATACAATTATGCTCACTGCCAATACAAGTAGGCTCACTCTTAGAATATAAGAAATGAAAATGAATTCACCACTAAAGTCACTAGCACCAACAATAAACAAAAAAAATATGATGTAACAGTCAGCTACCGATTGCACCAACTCAAATATACATTATTACAAAGATATGATCATGTCATATTCACATTCATTTCACATATTACTTTCATACTTGCATCGCATAATCATCACTCTCTTATACCAAGTTATGCCAACAATAAGGTTTGCCTAATCAATTTGAAATAAGCCACACTAAAGCATTGCCATTGTGGTAAGGAATTAAATATAGACCACCTCACTTAATACAACATTCCTCACATTGAACAACATGCTATACCATCACCTAGACCTTTAGAACCAACATATAGGATTTATACAATATAATGCAAATGCTTGAACCTTAGCACAATGATGACTTTCTAGATGGGACCAGGCCCAAAAAAGTGAACTGAAATATATTACAATATGAATGGACCATCTCACCACATAGCTAAATATAAATATTTATGATATATTATCCGCTACACAGTGTATCAGAAAACCAAAATATACAATCCACATTAAATCATAGGATATATTGACATTAATGAAAACCATTAATGACAACAAAAATGATATAAAAATAGCATCATATTATAATAATGTGTCCCTTTTTTATTTATCAAAACATTCATCAATAAAAAAGAAAACAACTCACTATCAAAAGATATCAGCATCAAAGTCCTCTATTATTCTCCTTTATTCTTCTCTCCCTTTGACAATAATGAAAAAGAGTCAAAACTACCCCTTACTAACTCACACTACTCCCTCAAAGAGGAATCTACCAACAATTGATCTAGAAAGAGATTAAGCATGAAATGCATTGAACACATGCACACACTAGTGAATTTAGTGAATACTAGGAAGAGACACAACCCCCAATTTCTACCTAAGATACTCAAAAGTATCATTGCACAACTATTTCGTAAATTTGTCTCAAATTTTCTCCTTTATTGTTACATATAAAAGTCTAACCTCGTGGTCGAAGACTTTCTCTCTTATTAAATTATATCTAATAGATGTATGGTTTGTTTAGGAATGATGCACTTGATTCTTGGAAATATTTATAACAGTGGTATTGTCACACATAATTGAGACCAGTTCTTCAAATATTATATCAATATCTTTCACAGTCTATTTCATCCATAATACTTGAGTACAACATGAGGATGATGCAATGCATTCATATTAAAGAAGTAGATAATGTCATAGAATCCTACTTCTTGCTTGAGCACACAACCAAATGAGAGCCACAGAAATAATCTCCACTACTGGTACTTCATCAATTATCAAGGTGTCCAATCTAATAAGAATCATTATAAGTTGTGAGACTGACAATTGAACCCTTAGGAATACCATATTCCAAAATCTTTCATACTGTTCAAATATCTAAAGATCCTTTTTACCACCATCACATGTGATTCTTTTAGTTCTAGCTAAAATATGGCTACTAATAATACGACATACATAATATATTGTCTAGTAGTGTTCCAATACAATAGTCCTCCAATAATTTATATGTACTTACTTTTATCAACTTTTGATCAATCATCTTCCTTATTCAACTTACATCCTGTAAAAATAGGATTACATACCGGTTTAAAAGTTTCCAAATGAAATCAAACTGAGAAATCAATATGGCTTTATTTTTCTCATGTACCTGCAATGCAATGAAAAAATTCAACTCACCAATCATAGGCATATTGAATTCCTTTGACGTCTCCTTTTCAAATTTTATGCACAAGTCATCATTTCCACCAAAAAGTTTGTCATTAAAATAAACCAAAATAATGAAGATTTGATCTGAATAAATTCTATAATATAAATTACTATCAATAGATCCTTTTAGAACCATGAACCTTTGGAACTAAGGACACATGAGCATGTCTCAAATCTCCTTCTAGGTGTACAGGAAAAAATATAAACATGAAAGTGCGCACAGAATGAATATTTGCCACCCTGTTAACACTAGTAAACATTATCTTAGAAGTCACCACCCATATCCTCATAACTTATCTCAAACATGAAGCACACCTTTGTGACTTGACATAGACCAAGAATAGACTCCCTTAAATATCTCTTAATGTGTGTAACCACTTATCTATAACAACTAAACCTCACCAAACCTTTGAGAATACTACACCATAGGCCAAACTAATATGTTGACATCAATGACAACACCAACACAAGAAATCACAAACAATCTCCCCTTGGGCATTGATGGAAACATATTATGTGAAAATTATGTAATGCAATCACAAATGAACAATTTTTTATCCTTCCCATGTTTTGTTTGTCATTTATGTCAGTATCACTATCATTTTTTCCCTATCAGTCTCAATATTTTTGGTTGTATCTTTTGGTATCAGTGCTTAGGCCATCGAAAAGATCCACTAATGATAGTAACTGTCAATTATTCTGAGAGGATTATTGAAACTTTTGGAGGATTAATTTATCGCATAGAATAACCACTCAGATCCATTTTGTTTTCAACCAAAAATAGTTCATGAGCCAAGCCAAAATGAAGGGAATTTACATCTATGGATAGTATATATTCATATATTGTGTACTTATCTAGATAGAGACTCGTGTTGAGATATAATGTGATGTAATGTGATCAATATATTGTGTATTGTGTATATTCAAACTAGTGAAAAGTGAACTATGTACTTGTATGGGTAAAATGAGAAGAACAGTATATCAGTGTATACTATATTTGTGCATATGTCAATGCATGTTCTTTAGTTCAAGTTTTATATATTTATCCATCAATACTAAATTTTGTACCCTAATAGTGAGCCACCCTAACACTGAGCCACCCAAATAGTGAGCCAAATACTATATTATATAATCAGTTACATAATACTTGAGAGATATCCCTCTCAACATGGTTTTTCCCACCTTGTGTTTCAACGAAATAATATATGGTGTTATGTCTTGCAAATTTTTTTGGTTTTTCTTTCTTGCAAAACTAAACTATGTTAAACGAAAAAATAATTAATTGTTTCATATTTTTCAATGATATAATGATTCACCCATCCCCTCTCAATATATTTGGTGTTCAACAATTGGTGTTAGAGAAGGTCCTTTCGAAAAGTCCTTCCACTTGAAGGAGATCTAGGAAGTTGTCACCGAAATCTTCTATGGACGAAAGTGAGTTCCTTTCAATATATGAAGATCTATAATTGGTTGAAGATGAAAACAAAGCCTTATAAAAAAATTCAAATGGAAAATGATTGTATCCAAAAATTGAAGGAACAAATCCAAAAATTCAAATCACAGCACAAGGAAGTAACGAATGATCTCAAAACAACAAATCAAACTATCATTGATCTGAGATCCAAACTTGAATAAAGTGATCAACTGAAGGAGTTAATGAACAATTTAATTAAAAGAAAGATCAATGAAAACCTAAAAATTGAGCAAGAACTCAGATATCTTTCAAAGCTAGTAAGTTTGATGTTGAGAAAGATGAAATGAAAGGAAATTTTACTTCTAAAAAATAGGATGATACTTTGAAGGCTCAAAAATCCATGAAAGATAAGACACAACTTATATATAACACTGGTAAATGTCCTCACATCCTTATCCTTGAGGAAAGTGAATTGGTTTTGGTAAATCATTCCACTCCTAATCAAATGGATTAATGTAAGGCCTTGGAAGACGCTCAAGTAAGTATGAATTTCCATTCTTTCAATGATAGATGTCTCAATTGTAATAAATTTGGTCATAAGGACATAAATTGTAGAAGTAGGACTAACCTCAATAATGGATCCTTTACTAGTAGATACTTTAACTTTAATATTTTTGGTCACAAAGTTAATCAATGTAGATAATCTAGCAATAGTATGTTTTTTAGATATTGTTATACATTATTTCAATATGGTCATAAATATAAGCAGTGCAGATCAAGATAGAAGAAACATAGTTATAGATGCTACAATTGTAATAATATTACACATATTGTAAAGTATTGTAGGTCTATGGATTCTAAGAGGACATAATCAAAAAAGAAAATTGATAAAGAAAAAGTAAGAGAAGAGATGAAAAATATTTGGGTCAAAAAAGATATTGGTAACTCTAGCACTGACAAACAAGTTGCTACCAAAAAATAATTAACCTTACGACTATTGGTAAGTGGAAGAAAAATTGTGTCCATCTATCTCCTATCCTCACAAGTAAAAAAATAGTACATATATACTTCTATTTGGGAGTTGTTGATTAATGGAATAAGAAAAAAATATTTATCTGAGTAAAAAGGTATTTTTGTGGTTATACGATACATTTATTTTATTTATTGCCACATTATCTCAAGGATACACAAGTACAACTCAATACTTATGGGATTGCTTAATTGTGGGCAAAAAGTTTGAGTATTAATAATGGTGAAGCAAAAACTGAATTTAGTGTTTCACTAGAGAAAATTTTGGATGTGTTCAACACATTTCTTGAATTATGTGTAGATGAAATTTGGGTAAGAATATATATCAATAGGTTCCATGAAGGTTTCTACTATTTTGAGAATGATTGTACTTTTATTTGAAAGGAAGTGATGAAGAGAGTCACCGGTCTCTGCGACCTAGTAGAATTGCTAAAAAATAAAAATTTTAAAATTGACAAAGAATTATCCTAACTAGAGCTACACATGATGGAAGGTCTCTTAGAATTAGTACCATAGATAATCTTGTAGAAAGATATGCAACATAAGTCATTGGCTACAAAGTGTACTACAACAACGGTAAAAACTTTGTGGTGGAAACTATAATTTGTTCTTCTTATAATTTGGTGAAAGGTAAAAAATTCTGACCTTTGGACTATTATCATAGATTGATTGAAAACTTGAAGTTAATTAAGACTAGCAGTAAGAATGTGAGTTTTTGTTTTGGCTCTTTAGATATTTGTTTGATTTTTTACTTCTCATATAATATATATCCTTGGAGAAGGAAAAGTTGTATAGTCTGATGATACACCAATAAAACACTAAATCTATAGAAAGTTGTTGAAAAAGAAAAAAATTTCTATATGGGAGAAAAATTTTCATAATTTTTCTCTATTATGCAACAAAGAATGCATCAGAGGGATATAATCTCTCCTTCTATGATAGAAAAATATAAGGAGGATATCACCTTCTTTATTACCACCAACAAAAACATCATGTAGGGAGTGCAACCTAGACATAAATGGATACCCCTGCTCAGATATGAGTTTATTGAAGAACAACTCAAAATTTACGCCAAAGTTTTATTTGAGAGTTTACCAAATCTCTCAAAAAAAATAGTTTCTACTATAGAAGAGAAAAAGATGTAAATTTACAGTAATAAGTCCAAGAAAGATGTAGAGATAAAATTAGAAGGTATTATGAGAAGAGTCAGAGAAGAACATAACATAAAAAAGAAGGATACAAAATAATTTTTTATAGAAGATTCACTAGAATTTCTATCAGTTATCCTTCCTGTGCAAATGTTGCATCATTCCTACTAATGAAGTTGAAGAAGAAGGTTTGTCTAGGAAGAGAAAAGTCACTAGATTAGCATCTACTACTATAAAGAAAGAAAAAGATAAAAATGTATCATACATTCTTGACTCCAATAATGATTCATCAGAAAGATCCACTAATAGTGACACAAAATAGTTAAGAGTCAAGGTGAATAAGAAAGGAAAGCATTCAAAAGAAATTTTAGATTCAGATTTTGGTACGAATACTCTAGATACAAGTGTTATATATGATCATTTAGTTGCTGGTGAAATTTCTAGTGCTAGTAAGTCCTTTGGGTCGACATTAGAAAAAGGTAAACAAGCTATCTTTGAGGAAATTCTAAAACATAATATTCAATACAATAAAGAGTTAGAAGATTACAAGAAATATATTCATTATACTCTTTGGGATATGTTGACTAAGATTAGGTCTGAAGAAAAAAGGATCAAAAAGGATTTATTTGATATTGATGCCAAACAAGTATGTAGTTCAGTGATTGGTGAGAAATATATTAATTCATTCTTAGTTGTTTCAAAAGGAAATTTACTTAAGTCTAAGAAAAGAGTTAGGTTTCTTATGTTTGATAAAATATTTTATGTTGGAAAAAGCATGACATCATATTAGATCTTACATCTCTTTCCAATGAATTAAATATGATAGCACAAACTTCACCAAAAAAACCATCTAGCGATGGGCATCCTAGCAATACTGAAGATATCAAAGAATTGTCCAAAAGTGATGTAGTTAATATTGATCAAAATTATCCTAGTGTTGAGTTTCTCAATGCTTCTCCAGCATGATCGTTTGTGTTGTTTGAAGAGAAGACAGAGAGAGGAACTAATTTTTGAATAAAGTAGAAGTATAGAAACTGACAAGATTCTTGATGTACTAAAACTTTTAGTGGTAGTTGTATCGGTAGATATTATTGTCATTATTTATGTTGAGGATTAAAAAGAAGAAGACAGTCCACCTAGAAAAGAGGGAAATTTAGAGAAGCACAATAATGATGAAGTAATGGAATAAGAAAAGGAAGAAGAAGGAGATGAAGTTGTGAAAATTGTTGAAGGAGAAAGGAAGTCTTGAGATGTAGCTATGTCAATATCCACCAACACTTTTGAGTCTAAATTAGAGATAATCAATGAAAGACCAGACATTGGAACCTATTCCCATAGATTCCTACAGAGCTTCATTCCATCTCCTATGGTCATCAAACTAATCACATCTTATATTTTCATTGATTTCAGCAAGGCTTCCACAAGGTAGAAGCTACAAGTTGGTTATACTATCACTACCTCTACAAAAGGATAGTTATTGAGTGAGTCTGAGGAGAAAAGTGAAATTATAGAAGAAAATGTACCAAATATTCATGCTATTTTTCCAATATGCTCATTTGAATCCACATGTTCTATCATAACTAAATGCAAATTGATTTTTAATGCTATCAAGGACTTGACTACATCAGTCAATGACTGAATTCTATTAGTTGAAAAAGATACTAAGCACTCTCTATTACAACAGATTCAAGAAACAATATCACTCCTCTCTTGCAAAAATGAAGAAATTACTTCTTTAAGGAGAGGAACTGCTTGAGGATGATAATGAGTTGTATTAACATAAATTACAATGCGTAGTTTCCACAGAGAATATCAAGAAATCTATTGACTCCATAGAACTCTAGATTGTTATAATAACTGGGGGTGAATCAGTTGCCTTAATATATTTCCAAAATTCCAACCAAAAACTTTTATCTCAAATATAATACCCTTAGTTGTGTTTTAGTCCATCAAGATGTATGCCATAAATGATTCGAACAAATATAAACTGCTCGATAAGATATATAGTTTATCTTTTCTAGACTTTACCAACTAGAAGTAAATAAACATAGAGTTAACCGACCAATCCAGTTTCAATGATGTGAAAAAAAAATATCAATGCAATGAATCATATACACATTTGACACATAGATTTTAACGTGGAAACCCTGCTAAGGGAAAAAACCACCTGGGACCAGTAACCCAAAATAATTTCACTCTTCTAAAGTGAGCTCATTGAAGAGCCAACCTTGTTAAAGTTTACAGTACACACTATTAAGTGCAACCGTGTTAGAGGAATTAAAACCAAAAGTTTATCTTTTCACCTAGCACTTACTATGCTATCAACAAGAAAACCTTTTGATACTCTTGAGTATCTTAATAAAATAATGACTATTAAATCCCACTCGGTTAAGAAATTTTATGAATCAATGGTTAAACTGATACAATAAATGATCTGTTCAAAATAAAACTTTAACTTGCATATATTCAGATCCATTGTTAGTCCAATAATACCTCTCTGATCAATATGCTCTTCAATTCCTTTTCTCCCTTTCTTTCTTCTGCTTGGTGACTGCTCTATGCTCTATTGATCTGATCAGATTTGCATGAAGAATTCAATCTTCACCATAATATATTTGGCATTCCTCTCTCTTCATAATGAATTCCTTGTCTCTTTATATAGATATGATTAGTCTCTCAATCTCCTTATTTTTTTTGTAGATCACTTCTTGATTCGTAAATCTCGCCATGCTTTGCTTTATCCTATAAAGCTCTACTTTAGTTTTATTTTGTAAATCTCTCCATGATAATAGTGAATAAAATGTGCTCTAAATATATTTCCATGCATTTTTTTAACTAGTCGTTGATAACAAAGCAATTAATCAATCAATCCCTAAATATAGCTCTTCTAGCTAAGTAGTTGTTTTTCTTTAACTCTAGTTTTGTTTGGTCATCATCTTCAGTTAGCTATGTCATTGACTTCAGTTATGATCGGTAAATAGATCTTTCTTGGTAACACTTGCTTGGTTATTGCAATGTTGGGTATACATTGTGAACTAATCGGTGTTCACTGTCTGTCGATGTGTGTTGTCCATCAATGTTTACTATCACTTGGTGTATACATAACTTTTATGTTTTCCCGATCACATAAACATTATCTTTTTATTTCTTTAAGGTTATGACCGATATGTGTTTGAATAATCAAATCATATCAAGTTGAAATCAATGTTAATATAATACATTAACTGATTTAAGGTCTTGTATTCACTTTTGCAGCTTGGTGATCATCAACTTATCATTTTAAAATATTCAATCAGCTATAGTTCATCAATCTCTCCCTTTGGCAATGATGGAAACATATTATGAAATATGTAGTATAAAATATACCATACCATATCAAATGTTTTTTTCTGTAACCAATTCTAATATCTGAATCTTGCTAAGATCTTTCAGCTTAGATTTTATTCTGTTGTGTGCTCTCCCTTTGTTCATTCCCTTCAATGGATAGGTGTAGCAATTTTGTCTTCTTATTATGTCTCTCCATTTATTGTAGAATCTCTTCTCCCTCTTTTTGGATAGATATGTAGTGTTTAATTTCTCCATTTCTCTCCCTTTGATGGATTTTTGATATTTCATTGAATATCTCTCTCACTTTGACAATAATGCCAAGAAAAAATTTACATCTTTGTAGTAGCCAACAATATTTTTCTTCTTTTTAAGCTTTCTGTCCCTTGAATGGACTGATATGTCATTGCAGCCCATATCTCAACTTTCATCAACATGATTAATCTTCTAATAATGTCTATACTGATGTAGCCTCTAAGTCATCTTAGTGACCAGTAGACAAGGGTCAAACCCCTAGTATATTCCTCAAGTACTCAACTGTATCTTTTGGCAGTGGTTTTGTGAATATGTCTACTAGTTGTTCTTTAGATTGTACATATTCCAGTATCACCTATTTCTCTTGTGCTTTTTCCCTTAAGTAATGATACTTAATAGCTATGTGCTTTGTCTTAGCGTGTATGACAAGGTTCTTTGAGATGTTAATAGCACTAGTATTATCAGAATAGATAATTACTGGGTCAAGAATTTATTCATTCATACCTTTCATCAATTTCTTAATCTATGCAATTTTAGAGCAATTTTCAGCAGTAGCTACATATTTTGCTTCTACAGTTGATTGAGATATGCATCCTTTCTTTTTACTTATCCATGTGACAAGTCTGTCACCCATAAAGAATGCTCCTCCTATAGTGCTCTTTCTATCATCTATGTTTCCAACCCAATAAACATCAATATAGACTTGTAGCTCAAACTTCCATTCTTTATTGTACCACAAACCATAGTCTTTTGTATTCTTTAGATATCTCAAAATTCTCTTAACAATAGTGATGTGTGATTCCTTAGGATTAGCAGAGAATCTTGCAACTATACCAACTACATGTGCTATATCAGGTCTAGTGTGTACAACATACATTAGTTTGTCGATCATAGATCTATATAAGGTCTGATTTACCTTGATTGTCTTATCTTCCTTTGTCAATTTGCATCCGGTTTCCATAGGTCTTCCAACTTCTTTGGATTCCCCTATCTTGAATATCTTTAGAATTTCTTTAATGTATTTAGATTGTGTGATGTAGATTCCTTCATCCTATTGTAGAATTTGTAGACCAGGAAATTTTTTTATTTCTCCAAACATTGGCATTTCAAATTCTTTGCTCATTTCATCAGAAAATGACTTGAATAGCATATCATTATCTCCAAATATGATATCATCAACAAATATCTAGCAATCAAGACTTTATCATCAATATCTCCTTTCAAATATAGAATATTGTTGTCACTTGTTCTTACAAATCCAATACTACTAAGATAAGGGTGAAGTCTTTCATACCATGCTCTCGATGCTTGTTTCAATCCATACAATGCTTTTTGTAGTTTACAAACCATGTTCCTCTTGTTAGGATCAAAAAACCCTTCAGGTTGTTCAATGTATACCTCCTCTTCTATTATACCATTTAGAAATGCAAATTTAACATACATTTAGTATACTTTGAATCCTTTGAAAGTAGCATAAGCAAGTAGAATTCTTACTTCTTCTAGTCTAGCAATGGGTGAAAAGGTTTCTCCATAGTCAATACCTTCTTCTTGTACATATCCTTTTCATACCATTCTTGCTTTGTTCCTATGACTTCTCCATCCTCATTAAGTTTGTTTTTGAAAATCCATTTGGTTCCAATGACATTTTTGTCACTCGGTCTAGGTACTAATTTCCATGTTTTATTGTTATCAATATTTTCAATCTCTTCATTCATTTCACTAACCCATTCTTGACTCTCAAGTGCAACATTAATAGATTTAGGCTCAAAATCAGAAATCAAACATCTATTGTTAAGTGACTTACTTCTTTTTCTCATTATTTCTCTTTTGTCTCCAATGATCTGGTCCTGTGGATGGTGTCTTGTGACATATTTAGCAAGCATAGGGTAAGATCTTTGTTCTTCATTTTGATCTTCAACACTTGGTTCAGCATTGTGAGCATTTTCTTGATTCTCAGTATGTGCAACATGTTGCTCGGTTGCATTGCTCTGTTGCTCAGTAGTGTTACACTGTTGCTAAGGCAAAGTGTCTAGTTCTTCAATGTCGACAAATTTGTTGTGCTCTTCAGGTTCCTTTCTGCTTTCCTTATTATTTTTCTTAGCAAATTCATCCACTTTAACATTTTCACTCTCAATGATTTTGTTACAAGATATGTTTAGACATTTATAAGCTTTGCTTTTAGTAGAATATCCTATAAATATTCCTTCATCACTTTTAGATTCAAGTTTCTCATTTCTATTATCTTTCAATATATATCATTGAATTCCAAAAATTATAAAGTAACTCACATTTGGTGTGTATCCATACCATAGCTCATAAGGTGTATTATTTGTCTTTTTCTTGAATTAAACTTGGTTTAGTGTATAGACAACACTACTTACAACTTCTCTCCAAAATGTTTGTGTAGACGTCCAAAATAATCCCTATATTAATTTAATTAATATTCTCATAACATTATAGTTAATTTTCATTAATTATATTTGTTATATTCTTCTATCTATTTAATTAATTAATTAAATTAAATTTGATTCACTTTCCTTAGTATTTAAATTTAATTTAAATACCATCCCCTTTAATGTATTAAATCTCATTTATATACATTTCCCTCATTAATCCCTTTTAAATAAATGTTAATTTATTTATTCCTCCACATGACTTAATTCTACTAAACCATAATTAATCTAAATCTAATTTGGATTAAACTAATTTGAACCTAGATCCTACCCTATCTCACATCACTCTCACCAAATAGACCTATTTACTAATTAACTAAGGTTAATTAGGCTAAATTCTGGATTCCTACACATATTAGTCCTAATTATTTGCTCACACATGTGGGAGCAAATTTCTAAATTTGACTTTTCAAAATCATGCTAATTTTGGGCCAACAAAGTTTCTTACAACCTTGATGACACTTTCTTACACTTTCTAAAAATATTTCCTTGGACTAAAAATCTTACACTCCTACACCTCTTACAAGATCCTTCACATTTGTACTTCAAGTACACCTTGACCCATCACGTCAAAAGTTGCTCACACAAGTGTGAGCAAAGTGGGCAAGATGCATGGCTTATGTGTCCCTCATGTGGCACTTATGTGGATGCCACATGAGCTCCACCTCATCCAAGCCTTCTCTCTCCTTCAAAAAATATATAAATAGAGGCCATTGCCAAGAGTAAATTATCTCCCTTTTATGCATTGTTATCATGCTAGTTTAGTTCTAGATTATTTTAAGTAATTTAGCATTTCATAGCAATATTAGTTCATTTCATGATTATTTCATTGTTGAATCTAGATATCACATCTTAGGTCTGTAATGAAATCAATCTTAGTTAGTCTTTGCATATCAATCTAGATTAGTTTTCATCTTCATCAATGGTGAATGACTTGAGACAAGTTCTTCATACTTGTTCTTGAGCTCTTCATCCATCATTAGCTTGCATTATAGTCTCATCCATCCAAAATCTTAGTGGGATTAAGTTATTGTGTTGGGAGAGCACACCCACAATAATCTCTAAGAGCAAATCAACAAGGCAATGGGTGCCCTTGTTTGACTCATCGGAGGTTGTGATGTTAGTTATTGTCCTATTTATTTCATTCACTTGAACATGTTAACTCTTTGAATCTTTCTTTAAATGACTAACCTCTAACATTTGCATGTTATAGTGATTGTCTTGGAACAGTTACTTTTCATCACATACATTTTGGCACTCCCGGTGGGACCCACGTCCCTTATTTGTTCAAAAAATTCAAAATTTCTACGTTTCTCTATGATACTGGAAAATCACTTTGTAGAGCCGTCTCTACTCTAAGATTACCATCTGTGTTTCCAAATTGTCATCTGCGCAAATCACTGTCTTTGCCCTAGAATGGCCATCTACACTTAAAAACTGTCATCTATGTAGAATGGTCGTCTGTGCTTAAAAATGGTTGTCTGTGTAGAATTCTGTCATTTATGCAAATCCTTGTCTACGCATATTGTCGTCTCTGCATTTCTTGCATTTTAAACCTATTCTGATAGATGGGTATTTATTGAATGATTTCTTGAGAATTCTTTTGTATGTTTCAAACCAATTTTAGCTCCAGGTCTATATTTAGAATATATCATTTAAGTATAAGTGGCATACTTACCTTTCTTATACTTTAAGATATATTTTAAATATATACTTCCAGGTTGTTTGACAGTGGTTTCAGCTTCATAGGAGTTAAGATGCAGAATCTTGTTTTTGATGGTTTTTAATAAATTTCAGACTTAGTCAAATTTCAGGAATCAGGAATCAGGAATCAGCTTATTGTCAGGAATCAAGTGTTACTAATCTATTTTCCTTTTTGCATCATTTCAAGGTTGAATACTTTAAAGATTAATAATATTTTTCATGCAGGTTTCCTTGGATTTTAATGGATTTTGGGAATGAACTTGTATGATTTAAACACTAGTCTTTGAATGCATGTTGAATAAATGAATTAACCTCTTCTAATCTTGAATGCATAAGAGAATGAACCTCACAAAATCTTGAATGAATTAAGGCAAACAAACACACTTTTTTACAAGCTTTCCTTATTGATGTGTGGGAAATGAATTGAACTTGCATGCTTAATCACACTATTGTGTCTTTTTCTTAGGTAGAAAATACTTAGTTTCTTTAATTAGGTTCAATTTGGAAATGAACTCCTTTTGGTGTGTTTGAAGAAGTGTTTTCTAACACTTCTTTTGAGCTATTTTGTCATTAGATAGATCCCTTAAAATACATGACACTATGATTAAACTATAGTCGTATCCTCTCCCCTTACCTTTGTGGAACTTGGGTGAAGAGAAAGCTTAGCTTAATCTAGCTTCTAGAGAGGCTTGTCTAGAGGGTGCCTTTCGCCTTTAGAGGGTGACCTCAAACTGGTAAATCATTTCAGCCAGTATAGAAATAAGGTGCTACCTAAAGGTCTGCCTTATCCCTTCAAGCTCAAGTGGGTTGTGTTCAATGGTAGTCCATACTGAGTGAATATCCTCAACATACTATCATGGTTGAACTAGAGACTTAAGTGTCTCACACCATACAAACTGATTGCGGGGATGCCACGAACCTTATTAGCAACTATAAATTAGTAGCCTACCTGATTCACCTCCGAACGGTGACTTATTATAGTGCAAGGGGAGGGAAGATTATCCCCCCAAGATTCCCATCATACGTGTCCCAGGGTATTGTGTTGCGAAAGAGATCTTCATAGCACGACAACAATACGTGGAAAAAAGCAAAACCATGGGCACCCTTCTAGGGGTGACAGTATTGTGTGAGCTAAAGGACTACCAAGCAATGGCCCTATAATATTTAATGTGAAGCCAATTTCTTAACGTAGCTACTATTTGTACTATCTTTGCTGTGTTAAACTACATAAAAACATAAGTGGCTTAAAAGACTCACTTTAACATACACAAATGAAATATCACAATTTTATATAAATTCCCCAAAGTCACAATTGCTTGTCTCTTGCAAGGTTGCTTTGTCCCTTCGAGGACTATTTTCAGATATGTGTCTCCAATAACTGTCATCTATGCCCAAAATCTGAGTCAAGGTATACTTATTGTAGTCAATGCCTTTGATGTATGTTGAAAATTAGTTCTTGTCAATGAACAAATTGACCTAAAAAGTCATCTCCACATCAACCCACTTCTTCATCATCATCATACTTGTCCTAATCACCTCTTCCAATTCATTCTTATTCTTCTTAATCATTCTAATCATTCCATCCTAAACATCCACAATATTCCTAATCCTCATCCTAATCATCCCTCTAATCCATATCAACATCCTCTTTCTTAATCCAATCTAATCATTCATCTTCATCCAACCTAATCCAATCATCATTCCTCTAATCCAATCCACTTGTCAACCTCATATCATTATATCAAATACCAATTTAATTCATCTTACTCTTCATCCAAAACAAATAACACCTTAATTATTCTCATGTCTTCAAACATCCCCCATCGATCTTTTAAGGTTCATCCATTCTTCATTAAAATCTTCATCCACATCTCCTTCTAGTTTCAATTTTCATAAAATCTTCTACTTTTGGCTTAGGAGTACCATCATAATCCTTGGAATTTAATCTCAGTTATCTTGATTGACCCACATCCAACCATATTCAAGATTAATCCACATCAAATATAACTTCATCTTTCACACCTCTATCAAGATGTTTCATCTCAAATCTTAGGTTGAAATATTTATCAAAGTGTTTCATAGACCCTCATCATTAGAAAATATCAATTTGAATCATATTTCTTTGAGAACATCAGTCCGTCTCAAGTAATTAATTCTCTTACTCATATCCTATTTTGCTTGGGATCATTAGTCTATCTCTAAGTAGAAGAATATATCATCATCCAAATCAATCCTATGTTTGCACCATAATAGGGTCTTGTTTCACCTAGGTTTGTCTCAAACCTTTAAATCAAAATCAAACCAAATCAAATCCAACTTTTATGCCCTACCCTCAAAATGAAATATAATCAAATCAAAATATTTGAGGCCTTTCCCTCTTAAATCAAAACAAAGTCCAAAATTGCTCCTAAGTCTTAAGTTCATATTTCATCCATCCTCAAATCTTTCACTCCATCCACTCTTAACCTAAATCTTCATCCACAATATCTTCTAATCCAATTCCAACACCCTTCATCATGAATATGGATTGGTTTCACAAAATGGTTGAGGACTATAAAGTGCTAAACCCTAATCCTCAAACCATACCTCCAATCCAACCTACCTACTAAATCAATTCTCAACACATCATATCCAATCAAAATTCATCTACCATTTCTTATTCTTCCTCTTCCTTTGAAAAGGGAAATTAATCAAGCATTATACTTCACCAACACATGATTCCCTCCATAGCCACCTTGCCCACGAGATTCAAGAACTCCAAAACATTGTCCTTAGCCTACAAAATGGGGGTCAAAAGAATTTTTTTGCCTTTGAAGACATATGTCCTTCCCTATTTGTCCAAATTCATAATTCCCATCTACCATTTAATCACAATCCTATGCCTAACCCCCACATTTTGAGGTTCATGTCCAAAATCATAATCCTTATCCTCTACATAATCCCAGTCCTCCAAGTCCTACATCATCCCCATCCCACACTAACTTTTCCATTTAATGGATCCAAAGGCTAGAGGAAAAATATAAATCCCCAAATCAAGTTGTGAAATCCTCTCAAGTCATGAACCCACCACCATCCCCTCCAAATCAATACATACCTCAATCTCCTAATTCTTATGAGTCTCCCATCCCTCCATCCACTCAAGTTGAAGCTTCCACCTCCTCCATCACATTACCCCCACAAGTCCACACATGTAAAGAACTTGTTCCAAAGCATGATAACATGGATTCCTCTTCTCCTTTAGCTCTAAACATTCCTCCATCTTATGACACCTTTCCATATGAAGATCCTCTCCTTCCATATAAAGATCCACTTATCCTCCATAACCCATCTCATGATCCCATTCCTAATCAAGATCAAGACATCCCCTCCACCCTTGTAACACCCCGAAATTGGCATCTTGCAACCCTAACCAATTTTGTTCCATTTGTCACTCTTTTAGATCATCAAATTCCTATTGTACTAGGCAATTCTTAGTTGTTGACTGACTCTACTTGACCTAAGTGTCAAATGCAAAAAATCCTAAATCTACATTAATCATACATCATATTTAATTCCTAAATATCTATTTTGCTAAACAAACCTTATGATCAAATTAATTTAATTAATAAAGTCCTAGCACTTTAATTAAATTAAATTCACCCTCTTTAGCTAAAGACACAAGAAAAAGGAATTAAATAATATTTAATTGTTAAATAAATATCCTCATTTCAATTATTGAATTTAATTATTCAGATAATTGAGAAAAAACAATTATGAGGTCATATTTATTTAATTAATTGAATATTCTCTCAAAAATCTTATCTATGTTCAGAAATAGAATCTTTGAATTAATTGTGCGTTAAAGAGAAAGAAAACAATTAAATCAAATAAAATAGAATTAAATCAAAGGAAGAAAACAATTAAATCAAATAAAACAAAATTAAATCAAAGAAAGAAAATAGTTAAAGCAAAGGGAAAACAATTTATTGTTTTCTTTTAAATAAAGCTTTCTATTTTGAACTGGCATTTCTATCTGTTTTATTTCAAAGAGGAAAGTTTCTATTCTGAACAGTCTCTGAGTCTATAAAAGAAATCTCATTCCTCATTCAAAATCCTTCCTGATTACCCCACTCATTTTTATGCATTGTTAGAATACTGAATTAGTCTCATTTCTTCCTAATCTCATATAGAATAATTTCATTTTTGTAACAGAATAGTTTCAATTTCTAGAATAATTGCATTGCAATCATGTCTTAGATTATCTTACACCTTTCAATTCTTAGAATAAGCTTTCATTGTATTGCATTCATGGAGAAAAATCCTTCGTTCCTAGATTGGTCTATGATTGAGAGACTCTTGTTCTGAGAGCTATTTTGAAAAACCCATCTGGATAGAAGGCAACAAGTCGAATCATGCAGGAAAAAAGGATAAATAATCTCATATTCATCCTTGTGTGTATCTGATGAAGAAGGACTATGTTGAAGTATGTGGTTGATTAACAAGGCCAAATTTACCACATACATTTTTGGCGCCCACCGTGAGGCAGAACATCTATTTCTATCATCACTTTTGAATTAGTTTTGAAAATCTTGGATCATGTTTGTACTCTGATTTTGCAGGTAAAACAACGCATTTCATCTTTGTTTTAGTGTGCAACAAATTCAAAAATTTCTTCTATCTTCTGTCTATTATTCTCTTAGTATTTTTTAAGCTCTCATTTGAGCGAAATCTGACTGCACCATTGCGTCTGGAGCATCGTTTCAGATGAAAATGACTGTAAACATGCCTATCCTTGTCAAAAGTTGAATCTTCGGCAAAAATATTTTGCCCAAAGAGGTTGTACAACCCATTGAACAGAAATTGAGGTAGATTTCAAATTTTTCTACACGCAGCCCGAGGTAGATTTTAAAAAAAAATCATTTAAAAAAAAAATTATAAAAAAAAACAAAAAAAAAAATTAGATTTTTTTCACTATGTTAAATTTGACAGCCATCAAACCATTATTTCCCGTGACCTTCTATGACAGCCATGAAACCGTCAAATTTAAACTCATAGGTTGATGACATCAGCATGGTTTGAAAATTTTTTAGCCTTCACCATTGAGCTTTTTGAATTTGCAATCTAACTTTAAACGATCACATCTTGCTCATTTTAGGTCCAAATTGAGTGTAATTTATTTTGATTTTGGGTAGAATTGTCTGAAGAATTCTGGGTTTTTCTTAGTTTCTAGATTTTGGTCATAGATTTGTCATAAATTGCATTTTTTCACCATGGTACCTGTCTCATCCTTTGTTTTGCAGCATCCGAAGCCTTGTACGGGCTCATACGGTAACATTTTTGAAAGTGCGTGATTTTTTGTCTACTTTCTGAATATGTGATCTATTTTTTGATTTGTAAATGTTGATAATGTGGACTAATTTTTGGCTTTGATTTTTATTTGATTAACTTATTTATTACAGCCTAACAGTGGTTTGCAGGATGCTGAGATAAAGAAAAATCCATCATAAAACTTTTAACACATTTATTGCAGGACATTGAAATGAAGAAAGACATTACAAACTACTAATGGGTTTATTGCAGGACGTTTGTCGAAGACCTTGCATGTTTTCAGAACTTGTTATATCTATTTTTGGTAGTTAAAACACACTTCGGTTGGTGCTTAAAATGAATCATTGTATTTTGTGATTGAAGATTTTTTTAGATTGTAATCCTAAGAACTACATGAACATATCCTCTCCCCTCGCCTTTTTGGATCTTGGGTGTAAGAGAAATTCATGTGATTCTTCTAAAGTGGCTACCTCCAGAGAGCTTTAGCAAATCCGGTGAGAGTGGATGCCCAACTGGTAATAGGCTAAAGCCAAGCCCTTCCAAACCAGTATAAAAAAATGCTATTGTGATTAATGTCACAATAGACAGGTGTGAATTCATTATGGTAACCAAAATCTCCTCCAGTACCCTAGTGGTGCGTTAAAGTCCTAACATCGTTAAGGTGAAAGCCTTGCTTTGAATGGATTGGGAGATCCCCCTTTATTGGGAAAATGACTTGATCACAACCACCTGAATGGATGTCCTTACTACAAACTATTGTTCTAGTTTCTAAAAACCCTCTATCTGTTGGTGCGAAAGGTCAGAGACCAACTAAGATGCCCCACATTTTTACGTCTTTTAGTAGAGATAACAGCCCTTTGGGAAGCAATTCCTTTGGGGTTTGAAGCTTGGTATGCCTGAGAAGTGAGTGCATATGTAAGGAGGAGCTCGTGCTTCCAAGCTTCTAAGTCATCCACTAAGAGTAAGCATAGATGAACTTTGGTTCAAGTGGGGATTCAATAGATATTGTCCTGGCTATCCTAGGATTGTGATGTTCTTGTTCTGGTACTACAAACATTCTATTTAATGTGTTTTGTGTGGGTGTATAATTTGAACAATCGAAACTATCGTCAAAACTCACAAACTGTCAATCTTGAACATGTCCAAAACAATCTGTAACTCAAACTATCTGTTAGGAAATAGCATGATTTTATCTTGAGAAACACAAATTGGTCTCAACAGTCTGATTCTGTAAACATTCTTTTTTCAACATTTGCATAGTTTCACATGAAACTGGAGTCTTTTGTCCAAAACAACAAGCTAAAATCTATGATTCAAGTGTACTTCTATCAAATCTAGTCTCTGATATGGGTCTATTTTCTGCCATCCATCTTCACACAGTTTGAAACTTGGTTTCTAGGGTTGAGAACTACGTGATTCTTGCTTAAATTGGTCTTGTCTCATGTCTTTTTGATCTCTTTTCATCTGTGTCATCGTGTCTTGTGTTGCAATAGTCATCTCTTGGCTATTCTAGCCTTATCTTCGATGATTTGCACCAAGGATACTTCAAATTTTGGCACGTTCTATGCAATCTTTGAGACAGTTTCAAGTTTGGTCCTAGTTCACATCTCTTGTTCAAAACTTTGTCTATGACTGTCACAACTCGAAGTGGCAAAATATTTCCTTAAATCAATCAAGATGAATCTGTACTTTCCACACCATTACCCTCTACATCTAGTGAGGAATCATCTTGATCTCCTTCCCTAGTATGTCAACCTTACAATAAACAGTCATTTACAGTGGATCTTATTAGTGTTCGAAATCCTTTGTTCCAAGAAGACCCAAATTTAGAGAACACTCAATCTTTTCATACCGATTCTTTACACATTGAATCATTGCATTTTGGCAAGATGGCAGATCATGACAAATCAGGTGGTGAGGTTAGCATAACTAACCTCTTTAAAACTTGGGGTAAGTCCCATTCTCAAGACCCCCTAATGATGTAGAAGTAGAAATCACTCAAGAAGAGATTGCACAAGCTCGTGCTAACAAAGATTTCTAGAAAATGATGGGAATTCTACTAGCTGAGGAGAAAGAAAAATACATTCTTGAACTAGCCAATCAAGGGGCTAAGTTACCTTCCAATTATGCTATAGAAACACTTGTTGAGAAAGAGGAAGAAACTGAAA
>MU225393.1:267347-286566 GCA_018584345.1 Thuja plicata
CTATTCTTTGAATCAATGCGCTGCTCACACATCAATTCAAAGAGGGGCAAAATGTAACACCCCAAAATTGGCATCTTGCAACCCTAACCAATTTTGTTGCATTTGTCACTCTTTTAGATCATCAAAGTCCTATTGTACTAGGCAATTCTATGTTTTTGACTGACTCTACTCAACCTAAGTGTCAAATGCAGAAAATCCTAAATCTGCATTAATCATACATCATATTTAATTCCTAAATATCTATTTTGCTAAACAAACCTTATGATCGAATAAATTTAATTAATAAATTCCTAGCACTTTAATTAAATTAAATTCACCCTCTTTAGCTAAAGACAGATGAAAAAGGAATTAAATAATATTCAATTATTAAATAAATATCCTCATTTCAATAATTGAATTTAATTATTCAGATAATTGAGAAAAGCAATTATGAGGTCATATTTATTTAATTAATTGAATATTCTCTCAAAAATCTTATCTCTGTTCAGAAATAGAATCTTTGAATTAATTGTGCTTTAAATCAAAAGAAAACAATTAAATCAAATAGAATAGAATTAAATCAAAGGAAGAAAACAATTAAATCAAATAAAACAAAATTAAATCAAAGAAAGAAAACAGTTAAAGTAAAGGGAAAAAAATTTATTATTTTCTTTTGAATAAAGCTTTCTATTTTGAACTGGCTTTTCTATTTGTTTTATTTCAAAGAGGAAACTTTCTATTCTGAACAGTCTATGAGTCTATAAAAGAACTCTCATTCCTCATTCAAAATCCTTCCTGATTACCCCACTCATTTCTATGCATTGTTAGAATACTGAATTATTGTGTCATTTCTTTCTAATATCATATAGAATAATTTCATTTTTTGCAGTATAATAGTTTCAATTTCTAGAATAATTGCATTGTAAGCATGTGTTAGATTATCTTACATCTTTCAATTCTTAGAATAAGCTTGCATTGTATTGCATTCATGGAGAAAAATCCTTCATTCCTAGATTGGTCTATGGTTGTGAGACTCTCGTTCAGAGAGCTATTTTGAAAACCCCATCTGGATAGAAGGGAACAGGTCGAATCATGCAGGTAAATAGGATGAATAATCTCATATTCATTCTTGTGTGTATTTGATGAAGAAGGACTATGTTGAAGTGTGTGGTTGATTAACAAGGCCAAATTTACCACATACAACCCCATCCAATGATGCCCCCCAATGTGAAGAGTTAACCTCCATTTATCCTCCTCTTTATGAAGATATTCCTTGTATCCCATCCACTAAACCTCCTCCGTGTCAAGATCAAATTACTCCATCTCATGATTCCATCCCCTCCATTTCATTGCATGATTCCCTTCCATCTCAAGATTCACTCACTCCAACACATAATCCTCCCCAAATTCAAGGTCAAAGTGCCCATTCAAATCCATGTCAAATTCCTATCCCTCTCAAAATCCTATTATCCCTCCACATGATCCTAATCCTCCACAAAATCTCATCAAACCTATCGAATCCATCCATAAACCCCATTCACATGGTCTCACATCTTGTGTTCAAAATAAAAACTATCCCATTGGAAAAATAATGTCTCAATATGTTGGTAAATTTTCCACCCCTTCTAAATAAAAAATCCCTCCATATAAACTCAAATGTTCCAATCCCCCATCCTTTACATTCATTTTAGGCCCTTATGTCCAAAACTCTATCCCTTCCTCATCCACATCCATTTTGGGCCCTTACATTCAAAACTCAATCCCTTCCTCATACACGTCCATTTTGGGTCCCTATGTCCCAAAAAAAAATCCTTCATCCCTCTTGGTACTCCTAAATTTGGAACAAATTTGGAGTGACCATATTAAATTTTTCAGTTAAGCAAAGTAAGTACCCTTGAAAGTTTGTGTGAGAAGGCTCAGTTGGAGTGCTTGTAAAGGATGCGCCGATGATTTCCATGAGCTAAAAATTGGGAAGAGGATTCAATGCCTTTCATTTGATATATGCAGTGGGTCCCAGCTCCTGAATTCCAATTCTGACATGTTTACAGAGTAGTCATTTTGAGGGCGTCACCTAAATCTGCATTTTGCTGAAGTGTCATTTTGTTGTCCGGGGCCTACTTTTCTTTTGAATATCTTGCACCCAGAAATGTGTCATGACCCACCACTTTGGTGATGTTGAGTATGTGTATCAAAGAACCTATGTTTTGAATCCCAAGTCATTTTGATATGTTCTAACTAGATTTCAAATCCCTCAAAGTTGGTAGTTTACTATTATCATGCTTTATGCAATTGATCAAAAATATGAATAGCCCATTTTGACAGATTATAACTTTTGACCAGTTGATTCAATTGAGAAAATTCCATTTATACTATGTTCCAATGGTCACACACTCCAAAATCGCCAGTTTGGAGATCCCTATGAAATCAGATGACAAGTTTTCTAGAACCATTCCATTGGTGAATAATTCTGATTTCCTGTGTTTTCAAGTACAAAATTGCTAAGTTGTCCACTTTGAGCTTTTAAGAATGTGTACCCGATTGAACATTTTGAATAATTGACTTTTCCCTCATATTGAAAACATAGGAGTGCACCTACCTAATGATTTACAGACTCCTACCAATCCAGTTATCCACTTTTCCAGAGCCTTTCCATCTATAATTTATTAAAGTTTCACTGAGAATACATAATTCAGAACTAAGTGGCATACTTTGTGGCTTCCCTATTTGCACCCAGTTCAAGGTCAGACATAATTGAATATTTTTCTACATTCTAGACCTGGGAGTGAACTCTTTTGTAGATTTGGAGACTTCTACCAATCCAATAGATCACTTTTCCTTGCCAATTCCAAACCCAATTTCTGCATGTGTTGTGCTTTGGTTCAGAAAGTGTTTTGGGTGCTGACTCGCCACATTAATGTTATTTGATCTATGGACCATCAAAGAAAGTTAGTGATAGTTTCATTATCCTTGTATGAAACTAAATCTATGTTCAGGGGTTCAGACTTCAAGGGTATCTTCAGTTGGGTTTTCAAAATTCAGTTCCAAGGGTGTTTTATGCAGATTACAAATGCAAAATAAAGTTAAGTTTGTAGAACAATCATTTTCAGTGGCTCGTAACTTTGGATGGGATGAGTGTTTTGAAATGAGATATTTTTGCATATACTCCATATAGCTAAAAGTATTACCATGATCAACAGTGGGACCTCAAGACATGAGTTTATATTTTTGCAAAGGCTAGTTCGAATGTAATTTTTGCTGATTTCCAATCTAAACTATGAGAAGTTTTCCAAGGAGTTGACTTTGTGGATTGTATCTCAGTGTCAGATGATCACCATATAAGGTGAATAGGATCTCGAATTCTGGCTGTGCACCTTTGTAACCATGATGAATTTCAAAGCTCGAAGTGTTGACATGGATTGGGGATGTAACAAAGGGTGAAATTGAGGACGTCTTTTACAAATATGGGTGCATTATAGACTTTGATTTGTTTCAAATAATACAATATTCCATATTGTAAATTATGGTTGATTGTCTGCAACAAAAGAATAAGTCATATGCCTGCATGATAAATAAACTATCCCACCTAGCATTCTAGACAAATTTACAATTGTGCAAATGTCTTTTGCAAGACCCCACGCGCAGCAGAAGATAAGAGAGTATTGTTCTAAAACATTACAAATTGTAAGTGTAGCTGATGGATGTTAAGACCCTATGCTAAAATGGAAGGAGCATGGGCATTAAAATGCCGATAAAACAATGAAGAAAAGACAACGTATTTTAGAATATATATTCTGCGCAGACCTTTAGTAAGGAATTTTAAACATTTCAATACATTTAATATGTATTTACTGATGTTTTCACATAATAGGTATTAAAAGGGGAAAAAATTCATTACATAATATGTTGCGCAGGGAAGTGTTATGAAGTTTAACATTGTAAATTATAATCATCACATCATGTTCAGCGCAGACAAAGGAGAGTGCCAGCGTTGGGAAAGGAGGATTGGGATTTTAGAACATAGGAAATGAATATGCACAAAGCATGCGTAGACATAATGACATACAAGATGCAAACACATCAAATGTTAAGAGTCAACAACAAGACAATGAAGATATAAAATCTAAAACAGCCAGTGCATAAATATTAAGAATGGTGTCGGATTTGAGGGTGAAGTTTGCACAGCACAATGGAGGGCCACTATTTTAAATGTTTTAAATGATAGAAGTGCATACTTCATTGAATTGTATCCTGTGCAACAGTATTGAAGGAGGGAAGTTGCAGATTTTGAAATGTTAAAGCCCAACATTACATTGCAAACAACATTTCCAGCAGGCTGCGATAGCAGAGGAGGAGGTTTTCAATGTTTTTGAGTCAAATTTGTAGATGTAAAACCATAGGGGGGGCATTTTGACCTATGGAACACATTGGTGGTTCTCATCTGCAACAAAACAAAGCCATTAGTGAGCAGAACTCAGTGGAAACCTTCAGAAAACTAGAAAATAGTGAAAGTGGATTATCCCACATTCGCTCTGCAGTGGCATTTTTTTATCTTTATATGCCAAAATGCTAACTCTCATTGTAAATAAGAGAGCCCAGAGGCTCTTGGTGGGCTCTTGAGATTTGGAGGAATGAAGGCATGGAAAAACCATAGTATTTTAACCCAAATTTTGAAAATGCCTTTCAAACATGAAAGCCAATTATCCCACATTCATGCCTCAGATGGATTTCAAAATGTTTATATGCAAAAATGCAAACATATATATTTGAAGGAAGGTGAGGAGGGTATCCACACGCATGCCTAGTCATCCAACCGCCTCAGTTTTCATGCTCGAAATTGAAGGAAGGTAAATTTTGACAAAAATGGACACTTGACATTTGGTCGCATGGTCACGAGAACTTCTGGTCGCCTAGTCATGAGATTTTAGCTGCCCAAGGAGATAACCGTGGAGACTTGGTGACTGACTGCTAGCGGTGAGTCACACAGTCAGAAGATGCAAAGGATAAGCCATCAAGACTTGGCGACTAACCGCTAGTAGTTAGTCATGAAGTAGCCAGGTGCCAAAGATGACTGTTGTGACGGGGAGATGGCCGCTGGTTGCGTGGTCTCCAAATGTGAATTAGCCACCGAATGCCAGTTGTGAGGTCACCCAGGGTTGACATATAAGTTGAAATTTTCTCACCACTTAGAGATTATGGGTGGTCGCATGGTCACCGAAGGTTGATAGATGAGTTAAAATTATTCAGCGACTTGGAGACAAGGAAGAAAAGGTGAACCCTGGGTTAAAGCATAGTCAAAGAGTAGTTTAGAGAAGCCATTCCACATATGCCACATGTCAATTTCTGGTGAAGTCTGGTAAAAAATGCAGAGAATGAAGAATTTCAGGGGATACAAAGGAATAAAATGTGCATAGAATTCAAATACTATAATGGTTAAAGCTATTGTATATGCATAATATTAAGGGAAAATCAATCAGATTTGCACAGGTGTGATAAAAGGATAATATTTTTTAAATTGGAAAATATTAAAATATCATGGAAACATTAGGGCATAATCTTTTTCCATAGTCTTCAAAGGGTATTTTATTACAAATCATACTATACAAGCTTTCCTGGAGGGTTTATAGTCAAGTTTTGAAATCAGATTTTCAAAGGAAAATAGTATTAGATTTCAAAAATATTTTGCAGAGGATAGGTTCAGATATTTTCTCAAACAGATGGAGTCATTTATTAAAGATATATCAGATATTTTGAAAATAAATGAGTAAAAATCAGATTTTAAGAAAGGGGACAGGTGTGAATTTCTCAGAAAGATTAGGGTTTCTCCTTCTTCTATTTCTTCTATTCTCTTTTTTGTTTTGAGGGTTCTAATTTTAGGTTCCCATTTTGGTTCCTATGGAGGTTCCTGGTCTTGTTCTTGTTACTGTATTTTCCTGGTTCAGTACAAGTTACCATTGGTTTGGAGATTTTATTTGTAAAGCATACTTCTTTTTCATTTTTACTTCTTGTATTTATTGTCTAGATAACTGGAAACAACTTGGATTAATGAGAATACAGTGCAGTTCCTATTCATTAGTATCTTGTCTCTTTTAACTGTGGTTTATGCTCTAGTATAGTTCACTTGTAAGGCATCTAAAATATACCTACTACAAGGTAGTGTGTCTAATCATTTGTGATTCTTTCTCAAGGAGAGAGTTAAATTTTGTAAATGATTTCAGAGAGCAGGACATGGTTGTGAAGATCTGATGAAGAAGTATTGAGTTGAGTAGATTATTTGTAAGGCATCCAATCTGGATTGTATGAAGTTTGTAAGGCATTATTCAGTATTGCATTAGTTTCATGTTGTTGACATATGTTTTCATTGACTCTTTGCCCAAGGAATAGGCACTGATCTAGAGTTTACTGAGCAAGAGTTTTCTCCATTCAGTCATATACAAATTAATCAATTTCATCTAGTTTTTAGAATAATTGAGCTGAACTCATTAAGGACTTATATCAGTAGGATATTGTCCATTTTAGTGATTCCTTAGAGAGTGAATCAATTAGGTTATCCCTCCTAAAATCAAAAGGAAGAAGGATGAAAATCCTTGTCTCATTGGTTTATGTTCTCAAAACCATGGCCTAGCTTATAATACTCTATTTCAAACTAATCATTGCAATCTCTAAAGTATTCTATAAGTTGTTATGGTGAGGTTTTAGGTACATAATTAGTGAATGAAACAATCCACCAAATTCATAGGCTGAAATATCAGTAATCTTTAAAAGGTAAAACTTGCCTGAGTCTGTGGAGCTCAAAAATGAAGAAGGATATTATCCAATCCTTAGAAATTAGCCTAAAAGAGGTTGCATCCGAGTATGCAAGGTATACTATCATCATTAGGTAAGTATTACAAGAAAAAGTGCTAACAAATTGTTGACTCTACTGGGGAACAATAAAAAGATAGAAAATTTAAGATGTTCAATTCCTTACTTTGCTGAATCAACCCAGAGTCTGGTCATAGAGTCATGTGTTACAAAAAAGAAAGAATATATTCCTTAAGCTCTTATAAAATGAGTCAGGCATGTTTGTTTGTCATTGTAAAGTATCTGAAAATCCAAAGTTATTGAAGAAATACTTACACAATCTCACTACTGGTGAGTGGTGACTCTGAGCTCTGATTTGCACCAGTGTGCATGTTGAAGAAAGACTACAAAAAAGAAAAGTGGACTTGCAATGAGAAGGATAGCAGATTTTTTACTTTTATGATTAAGAGGAATCATAAAAAAGATCTATGTTGGAGATGTTTAAGTTGTTGATTTAAAGAAGGTCAAAGTTGGGAAGAAGTTCTTAGCTTTTAAAATCTTTTCCTCTGCAAAGAGGTGGTGGCTGTATGAAATTCAGAAGCTGATTTGGAGGTGTTTTCAAATCAAATGTTTGCAGCAACTTCTTCATACTCCAGGTATTTTTATTTTCATTGGATAAGTCTTTTGTTCCATGAAAATCAGTTATACATAAGTTTTCCCAATTAAGTGGTCAGCACTAAATAAGAGGGAAAAAGGAGGCAGTTTCTAATCTTTTCAACTGCTAAGATGTCACGATCTAGTGATTGGAGAGGTAGTAATTTGTATATGGAAATTAGTTTTGAGGGTATCCCTAGATACCCAAATCATATCCCATCAAAGGTTAAGGATTATTTGCCAAGGTTTACTGGTTTTGAAAAACAATCAGCTGAAGATCATTTAGAAAAGTTTGCAGATTTGATTGATGATCATGACATAACACATGAGGATGTACTAATGAATCTATTTTCAATATCTCTAGTTGATAATGCTATGGATTGGTTTAAGCATTTACCTCATGATTCAATAGGGTCTATGACTGAAATGGAAAAAAAATTTGTTGAACAATATGGTAACATAGAGGACAATAGTGTTTCTTATGCTATATCCTATGTGGAAGAATCTATGTCACATTCAGATGATGATAAAGAGGATCTTGAGGAAGAACTTATCAAAAAACAATTGGCCATCTGAAAGAAAAGGAAGAAAGAGAAGGCCAATAGACAAGCTCAAATCAGAATTGACCAATTAAAATTAGAAATACTAAACCAAATACTAGTAAATGATGATGAATCAACTGATATTGAATCTGAAACTTCTGAACATGCTGAATATGAATCTAGTCATGCTGATAAGACTGAATTTTGTGATATTGAATCCAACTATTATGAAGGTGATGCTGGGTTTACTTCGGCTAAAAATGATGATTATAATGCTGATAATGAACTTTATGAGCAGCAAGATGATGAAGAGGTAAGTTGCTGTGATAACTCTTATGATGACAGTGACATAAATCCTGATATTTCAAACCGAGCCTCTAATATTGAAAATCCTATATGTATGATTTCACATGAGGTTGCATCTAGTGGTCCTCATATTGAGAATGATGAACAAAAAATTATTATACCTGTGTCTAAAATGGATGTTATGATTTGTAATCATGAAAGTAGTAATCATTCTCAATGTGAAATAGAAGATGTGTATAATCAGAAAAATGGTACAAATATGATAAATGAAGTTGTTGATTATGATTGTGTACCAGAGGAGGATGTAAATGATGATAGTGATTGACTTCATAGTCAAGAAATTTCAGACTTATTGTCTTCTGATTATCTTAAATATTCAGGGAAGCACAGTTTTGAATTCTTACACCCTAGGTACATTGATTTTGACAAGGAATATATATCAGATGCTCACAGCTGTGACATTAATATTTCTAATTCTCCTTGCACTTCTTTTTCACAAGGTCACAATAGGATTCAATTTGATTCTTCAGATAATGTGGGCATTAGTGTGTATTCATATTCAAAAGATGAAGAGATTTTAGATATGATATTGAGTACTAAATGGAATAGTGATGTTGATTATGAATCTTTCTCTGATTCTAAATCTTCTATAAATGCATTTTATGATGAACTTTTAGTCACTCAACACATGCAGTTGCCAAATGTGTTTCTTGATATTCTCCCTCCCACCCACTAGAAAGTTGGTGAGTTATGTGAGGATAGCAATTTAAATGAGAGCTCTTTAGGGATTTTTGATTTAGATATGCAAACCACTAACAAGTTGCATGATCACTTTTCTTCTAAAGAGCAGAATATGGATTATGACATAAAATTGTCATGTTATGATAAAGACAAAACTGAAACTCGTTCTTTCTCTCTCACAAAGGTTCAAAATAACATGGATCAAATCCCTCTTGTTCATAATGATCTACACTTTGGTGTTTCTCAAATTGTTGTTCCGAATCCATTACAGAAAAGGTTGAATCATGTTTTAAATGGTGAATGTTGTAAGGTTTAGTCTATTTTCTCCCTTGATCTACAATTTTTTGATGAGAATGGATCTAATAAGGCTTGCCCAAGTAGTATGATGGAAGTTGAGTATCCCTCTTTTCAGTCCAATGGTGAGTTTTTAAGTTGTGGTTTACAGTTGAAAGATGATAAATGTCACACATATCTAAGTATGTCCTTATCTAACGAATGTGACATATATATGCCACAAAATTTTCATGATGACTATTTGCCTAATATTTATGGAAGCTCCTATGAAGAATTTGCATATTTGTTGTCATATGATGACTTGATACAAAATGAAAGTAGCCTGAATCAGACAGTTAAGACTGGCACTATTATCATATTTTTGAAACATGGGGCAGAGAGCTTTCTGTTTGACAGAGGTAAGAGTTGATCTCAGTTTTCAGGCTTTGGGCGTCTTGTAGATATAATACATATTGTACAGTTGCTTTGCCTTTCAGTTCTGTGTTTTCTTTCAGTAAGAGGTTCCCCATTTTTTGTAAAAAGAGGTGAAGACGTTAGAGGAAAGAGGAAAGAGGAAAGAGAAAAGGACAAAATTTGATTCTGACATGTTCAGGGAGTGGTCTGCTACTCCATAGATCTACGGTTCTTAGTATAAATTTACATTTAACTGTCCTCAGTCAGAGCCACTGTTGGTACTCCTAAATTTGGAACAAATTTGGAGTGACCATATTAAATTTTTTCAGTTAAGCAAAGTACCCTTGAAATTTTGTGTGAGAAGGCTCAGTTGGAGTGCTTGTAAAGGATGCCCAGATGATTTCCATGAGGTACAAATTGGGAAGAGGCTTCAATGAATTTCATTTGATATATGTAGTGTGTCCCAGCTCTTGAATTCCAATTCTGACATGTTTAGGGAGTAGTCATTTTGAGGGGGTCACCTAAATCTGCATTTTGCTAAAGTGTCATTTCGTTGTCCGGGGCCTAGTTTACTTCTGAATATATTGAACCCAGAAATGTGTCATGACCCACAACTTTGGGGATTTTGAGTATGTGTATCAGGGAACCTATGTTTTGAATCCCAAGTCATTTTGATATGTTCTGACTAGATTTCAAATCCCTCAAAGTTGGTAGTTTACTATTATCATGCATTATGCAATTGATCAGAAATCTGAATAGCCCATTTTGACATATTATAACTTTTGACCAGTTGATTCAATTGAGAAAATTCCTTTTGTACTATGTTCCAGTGGTCACACACTCCAATATTGCCAGTTTGCAGATCCCTATAAAATCATATGACAAGTTTTCTAGAACCATTCCATTGGTGAATAATTCTGATTTCCTATGTTTTCAAGTACAAAATTACTAGGTTGTCCACTTTGAGCTTTTGAGAATGTGTACCCGGTTGAAAGTTTTGGATAATTGACTTTTCCCTCATATTGAAAACATAGGAGTGCACCTACCTGAATATTTACAAACTCCTACCAATCCAGTTATCCACTTTACCAGAGCCTTTCCATCTATGATTTATTAAAGTTTCACTGAGAATACATAATTCAGAACTAAGTGGCATACTTTGTGGCTTCCCTATTTGTACCCAATTCGAGGTCAAACATAATTGAATGTTGTTCCACATTGTAGACCTATGAGTGAACTCTTTTGCAGATTTGCAGACTTCTACCAATCCGGTAGACCACTTTTCCTTGCCAATTCCAAACCCAATTTCTGCATGTGTTGTGCTTTGGTTCAAAAAGTGTTCTGGGTGCTGACTCGCCACATTAATGTTATTTGATCTGTGGACCATCAAAGAAATTTAGTGATAGTTTCAGGATCCTTGTATGAAACTAAATCTATGTTCAGGGGTTTAGACTTCAAGGGTATCTTCAGTTGGGTTTTCAAAGTTCAGTTCCAAGGGTGTTTTATGCAGATTAACAGTGCAAAATAAAGTTAAGTTTGCAGAACAATCATTTTCAGTGGCTTGTAAATTTTCATGGGATGAGTTTTTTGAAATGATATCTTTTTGCATATACTCCATACAGCTAAAAGTATTACCATGATCAATAGTGGGACCTCAAGACATGAGTTTATATTTTAGCAAAGGCTAGTTCGAATGTAATTTTTGCTGATTTCCAATCTAAACTATCAAAAGTTTTCCAAGGAGTTGACTTTGTGGATTGTATCTCAATGTCAGATGATCACCATATCAGGTAAATAGGACCTCTAATTCTAGGTGTGCACCTGTGTAACCATGATGAATTTCAAAGCTCGAAGTGTTGACATGGATTGGGGATGTAACAAAGGGTGAAATTGAGGACCTCTTTTACAAATATGGGTGCATTATAGACATTGATTTGTTTCAAATGATACAATATTCCATATTGTAAATTATGGTCGATTGTCTACAACAAAAGAAGTCATATGCCTGCATGATAAATAAACTATCCCACCTAGCATTCTAGACAAATTTACAATTGTGCAAATGTCTTTTTCAAAACCCCACATGCAGCAGAAGATAAGAAAGTATTGTTCTAAAACATTACAAATTATAAGTGTAGCTGATGGATGTTAAGACCCTACACTAAAAGGGAAGGAGCATGGGCATTAAAATGCCGATAAAACAATGAAGAAAAGCCAACATATTTTAGAATATATATTCTGCGTAGACCTTTAGTAAGGCATTTTAAACATTTCAATACATTTAATATACATTTACTGATGTTTGTGAAAAATAGGTATTAAAAGGGGAAAAACTTCATTACATAATATGCTGTGCAGGGAAGTGTTATGAAGTTTAACATTGCAAATTATAACCATCACAACATGTTCAGCACAGACAAAGGAGAGTGCCAGTTCTAGGAAATGAGGATTGGGATTTTAGAACATAGAAAATGAATATGCACAAAGCATGCACAGATATAATGACATACAAGCTACAAACACATCAAATGTTAAGTGTCAACAACAAGACAATGAAGATATAAAATCTAAAACAGCCAGTGCATAAATATTAAGGATGGCGTGGGATTTGAGGGTGAAGCTTGTGCAGCACAATGGAGGGCCACTGTTTTAAATTTTTTAAATTATAGAAAAGCATACTTCATTGCACTATATCCTGTGCAACAGTATTGAAGGAGGGAAGTTGTAGATTTTGAAATGTTATAGCCCAACATTACATTGCAAACAACATTTCCAGAATGCTGCGATAGCAGTGGAGGAGGTTTTTAATGTTTTTAAGTCAAATTTGCAGATGTAAAACCATAGGGAGGGGCATTTTAACCTATGGAACACATTGGTGGTTCTCATCTTCAACAAAACAAATCCATTAGTGAGCAGAACCTAGTGGAAACCTTCAGAAAATTGGAAAATAGTGAAAGTGGATTATCCCACATTCGCTCTACAGTGGCGTTTTTGATCTTTATATGCTAAAACGCTAACTCTCATTGTAAATAAGAGAGCCCAGAGGCTCTTGGTGGGCTCTTGAGGGCTGGAGGAATGAAGGCATTGACAAACCATAGTATTTTAACCCAAATTTTGAAAATGCCTTTCAAACTTGAAAGCCAATTATCCCACATTCATGCCTCAGATGGATTTCAAAATGTTTATATGCAAAAAAACAAACATATTAATTTGAAGGAAGGTGAGGAGGCTATCCACCCGCATGCCCAGTCATCTGACTACCTCGGTTTCCATGCCAAAAATTGAAGGAAGGTAAATTTTGACAAAAATAGACACTTGACATTTGGTTGCATGGTCGCGAGAAGTTTCAGTCACCCAGTCACGAGATGTTAACTGCCAATGAGATAACCATGGAGACTTGGAAACTGACAGCTAGTGGTTAGTCATGCAGTCAAAAGATGCAGAGGATAAACTGCCGAGACTTGGTCACTAACCGCTAGCAGTTAGTCGCAAAGTAGCCAGATGCCAAAGATGACTGCTGTGACAGGGAGAGGGCTGCTGGTCGCGTGGTTGCCAAATGAGAATTAGCTACTGGATGCCAGTCGTGATGTCACCTAGGGTTGACATATAAGTTGTAATTTTCTCACAACTTAGAGATTAAGGGTGGTCGCATGGTCGTTGAAGGTTGATAGATGAGTTAAAATTATTTAGCGACTTGGAGACAAGGAAGAAAAGGTGAACCCAGGGTTAAAGCACAATCAAAGAGCAGTATAGAGCAGCCAGTCCACATATGCCACATGTCAATTTCTAGTGAGGTGTGGTCAAAAATGTAGAGAATGAATAATTTCAGGGGATAAAAAGGAATAAAATGTGCACAAAATTCAAATACTATAATGGTTAAAGCTATAGTATATGCATAATATTAAGGGAAAATCAATCAGATTTGCACAGGTGTGACAAAAGGATAATATTTTTTAAATTTGAAAATATTAAAATATCATGGAAACATTAGGGCATAATCTTTTTCCATAGTCTTCAAAGGGTATTTTATTACAAATCATATTATACAAGCTTTACCGGAGGGTTTATAGTCAAGTTTTGAAATCAGATTTTCAAAGGCAAATAGTATTAGATTTCAAAGATATTTTGCAGAGGATAGGTTCAAATATTTTCTCAGACAGATGGAGTCAGTTATTAAATATATATCAGATATTTTTAAAAGAAATGAGTAAAAATTAGATTTTCAGAAAGGGGACAGGTGTGAATATCTCAGAAAGATTAGGGTTTCTCCTTCTTCTATTTCTTCTCTTTTTTTTTTTTCTTGAGGGTTCTGATTTCAGGTTCCTATTTTGGTTCCTGTGGAGGTTCCTGGTCTTGTTCTTGTTCCTATATTTGCCTGCTTCAGTACAAGTTACCATTGGTTTGGAGATTTTATTTGTAAAGCATACTTCTTTTTCATGTTTACTTCTTGTGTTTATTGTCTGGATATCTGGAAACAACTTGGATTAATGAGAATATAGTGCAGTTCCTATTCATTACTGTCTTGTCTCTTTTAACTGTGGTTTATGCTCTAGTATAGTTCATTTGTAAGGCATCTAAAATATACCTACTACAAGGTAGTGTGTTTAATCATTTGTGAGTCTTTCTCAAGGAGAGAGTTAAATTTTGTAAGTGATTTTAGAGAGCAGGACATGGTTGTGAAGATCTGATGAAGAAGTATTGAGTTGAGTAGATTGTTTGTAAGGCATCCAATCTGGATTGTATGAATTTTGTAAGGCATTCTTCAGTATTGCATTATTTTCATATTTTTGACATATGTTTTCATTGACTCTTTGCCCAAGGAATAGGCACTGATCTAGAGTTTGTTGAGCAAGTGTTTTCTCCATTCAGTCATATACAAATTAATCAATTTCATATAGCTTTTAGAACAATTGAGCTAAACTCATTAAGGACTTATATCAGCAGGATATTGTCCATTTTAGTGATTCCTTAGAGATTGAATCAATTAGGTTATCCCTCCTAAAATCAAAAGGAAGAAGGATGAAAATCCTTGTCTCATTGGTTTATGTTCTCAAAACCATGGCCTGGCTTATAATACTTTGTTTCAAACTAATCATTGCAATCTCTAAAGTATTATATAATTTGTTGCAGTGAGGTTTTAGGTACATAATCAGTGAATGAAATAGTCCACCAAATGCATAGGCTGAAATATCAGTAATCTTTAAAAGGTAAAACCTTCTTAAGTCTGTGGAGCTCAAAAAAGAAGAAGGATATTATCCAATCCTTAGAAATTAGCCTTTCTCTTGCCTAAAAGAGGTTGCATCTGAGTATACAAGGTATACTGTCATCATTAGGTAAGTATTGCAAGAAAAAGTGCTAACAATCCCTTCCATCCATTTTGGGTCCTTACATACCTCCACCCACCATGTCCAAGTCCACCACTCCATAACCTCAACTCAATAATAAAGATCAAAAAAGGCACACATCCTTATATTCCTTCCAACATTCACCCTCCATTATTCATTACATTAACTCTTCAAACTATCTACCCTCATGCATCCATTCCATTTCTATTGGAAGCAATTCAGATGCCAAAGCTAAAATTCATAAAAGCCAAAATCCACAAAAAATTAAAATAAAGGATCAACATGTCACATCTAAAAGACATGTTCAAGAAAATAATATATGATCCAAACGAAAGAAAATTCAAAAGGCCACGAAGGCTAGAAAAGAAAAATAAATTCATGTGGATTCCAAAGCTACTCATTGAAGCAATGCATATCAAAGCAAAATAAAAGTTGGCATCCAACCTTGCTAATCCAAAGCTTCTTCCATTCATAATTCCTCCAATCCTCCATCTAAAAATCCCCCATCTTCCAACTCTATTTTGGGGCATTATGTCCCAAAATCCACCATACTTAGTCTGTCATCTCCTTCCTCTATTTTGGGTCCTTGATCCCAAAATCCACTACTCCTCATCCACTACTTATCACATTTTAATGTTTGTTCCAATGATGATATTTATAACTCCCTTATCCATTTATTCACAAGTCTTTCATCCTCCCATCCATTATCCACAAATCCTTCCCCATCCTTCCATCCCATTAATCCAACCCTATTCATAAAACCTTACCCCCCTTCATCCCCCTATCCATTTCATCTCCCCTCCCACCATCCTACCAACATCTATGAGAATTTATTTAAAATTTCTTGATCCATTATATATATAGAAAAAAATATCTCAAGGAATATCATACATGGAACTAGATGCTTGAGTCCTTCCTTCCACCATCTTCCTATTACATATCCATTGTCTTCCAAATCCACTTATATATCAATCTACTTATCTGCATTCCCTTGCACTCTATACTTGGGGGCAAGCTCCATCTATGCCTATGCTACCATACATATCTTCCACATACCCTATCCACCATCTACCATCCTATCTAAGTCCATCATCCATTTCCCATCTTTGATCTTGACTATCCTATACTTTCCCTCCACTCATACTCGATGTTTCATATTCACTATCCATCCTCCTATCTATGTCCATCATCCTTTATCTATGTTTGATCTTGACATCATATTCATGTCCTCCCTTTCATAGTACTTTTCTTATACATTTCCTCCATCCCCCTTCCATAATCCTATATAATTCCATCCTTCTTTCCCATGTCTTTTGATCTTGATTACCCTATGCATTTTCTCCATAAATTATCCATTATTTTATCTTATCCATATTTTTCATATCATATCCCCTATCCTATTCATACCCTCCATCTCATATCTCCTCTCCAAATCCATTCCATTTTGCATACCTTTTCTCTTCCTTACAAAACTAGAGGCACTCATACATCCATACATGCTTTGGAAAATATACTCCTTCCTCCCCTCCATTCATATCCTTTTCACAACTATCTATCCATCTCATTTATCCTTTATCCACCATCTCTCCATCTTTCATCTTCCCACCTATAGTATGGGGGCATCCTTTGAAACATAGTCCTTGGATCCTAATCCACTCATTCTCCATTCTTCAGCCTTCCACTCACATCCCTTACACACCATCCCTCTCTTTCATGCATCCTTTATCCCCAATTTTCCCATCCTTCATTTTCCTGCTACTAGTGTGGGGCATTTCACTCGTTTACCACCTAGTTCTTGAATATCCATCCTTCAATCCCACATTCTCTATTCATCCATTCAATATTACATACCCATCCATTCCCTTCATTTATCTAGCATCCAATCCATCTCTCCATCTCCACCATTCCTTGGTTCTCCCTTGTCATTGGTCTGAATCCCACTCTATCAAATTCATATTCATCCATTAATATCTTATCTTCCTCATCTATTCTATATATCTTCTAATCCAATCCATTCCTCATCCATTCTATATATCTTCTAATCCAATCCATTCCTCTTTCATTCTATCAATCTTCTAATCCAATCCATTTCTCTTCCATTCTATCTATCTTATCTTCCAATTACTCTTATCTTCCTCTCCTCCCATCTATTTATTCTTCCTTCCAACTTCCAACTTCCAACTTCCAATCATCTTATCTTCCTATTCCATTCTATCTATTTTCTAATCCATTCATATGCCCTTCTATCCACTCTATTTCTCTTATAGTCTAACCATTTATATTCCCTTATATCCACTCCATTTCTCTTCTAATCCTTTAATTCTATCATATTCGCCAATTCCTCTTATCTTCCAATCTCATTCTCTCTAATCTATCCAATCTATTTATTCTTCCTCCCACCCTTCAATCCATCTTATCCTCCAATCATATTATCTTCAAATTCCATTTTATCTAATTCCTCTTATATTCCTTCGTATCTCATTCAATCAATTAATCTTTCTCCCTTCCTAATTCAATCCATCTTACCCTCCAATCTCATTTTGTCCAATCATGTTCCTCCTTCACCATCTAATCACATGTTATTCTACCCATTCTAATCCTATCAAACTGAGCTTACCCCATCAACACTGAGCTTTCTTCTAGACATAGTGACCACAAACATTTCCAACAAATCACTAGACAGATTGACTTTCCTAGTTCCATTCTCTTCACAAGCCATTGCAAACTAATTCCCGTTTCAATCAATCAATCTTTTGCCCATCAGGATGCATCCTTCTAGTGTTGGCTTTTATATCAATTCTCACATCAAATTTGTTCATGGAAAGAACTTCTTGACTGAATGACCGCTTGGTTGGGATGCCTTTTTGTTGATTTTGTCTTGTGTTTCAATGTGTCCTTCTAATGACAACCTTGATCTTCTATATCTTGTTTCGTTATGATGAGTACAAATTGGAATACGTGTCATTTGTGGTATGATTTTTTTATCATAGATTGTTAGTGCATTAATGTTTGATATTTATTTATAACTCTGTATGCCTCATTGGGGGTAGTATTCATGCATCTCAAGTCACTAAAAATATTTGGATGTATTGAATATCCTCATGAGCAACATTTCATAGCAACCTATTTTTCTGAGAGTCTACTCCACGCAAAGGAACCATGTCACTTGTGTTTTCTAGCACATGGTGCATAACTCCTTTTTCAAAATCAAACTAGGGTGTGCTCTCAAACATTAACATGGTATAAATCTCACTGTCATCATGTAGTTAGGATTGCATTTTAGCTAGGTCATATTGCACTTTGAATTTTTCTCTTGGCAAGGCTTCTATTTATTCCCCCATCCCGATTGGGGAATCATGTTCCCGATCTAGCCTAGGTCTACCCCCCCTAAGGACATGTCTCGTGACACCACCTAATTTCCCCTTTTTTCTCTTCTTCCTCTCTTCTGCCTTTTTCAAGAAAATTTCACAAAATTTATTTTTCTGTTATTTTCTCGAGGGGAAATCATCTCATCTCCCACCATAATTAATTTTCTCTCTAGGGCATCTTATTTTCTTTTCTTTGACGTGACGCCACTTTCAACACCGCATCAAAGAGGGGCAAAATGTAGACGTCCAAAATCATCCTTATATTAATTTAATTAATATTCCCATAACATTATAGTTAATTTTCATTAATTATATTTCTTATATTCTTCTATCTATTTAATTAATTTATTTAACTAAATATGATTCACTTTATTTAGTATTTAAATTTAATTTAAATACCATCCCCTTTAATTTATTAAATCTTACATATATACATTTCCCTCATTAATCCCTTTTAAATAAATGTTAATTTATTTATTCCTCCACGACTTAATTCTACTAAACCATAATTAATCTAAATCTAATTTGGATTAAACTAATTTGAACCTAGATCCTACCCTGCCTCACATCACTCTCACCAAATAGACCTATTTGCTAATTAACTAATGTTAATTAGGCTAATTTTTGGATTGCTACACATGTTAGTCCTAATTATTTTCTCACACATGTGTGAGCAAATTTCTAAATTTTACTTTTCAAAATCATTCTAATTTGGTGCCAACAAGGTTTCTTACAACCTTGATGACACTTTCTTACACTTTCTAAAAGTGTTTCATTGGACTAAAACTCTTACACACTCTTACACCTCTTACAAGAT
>MU225393.1:295829-310699 GCA_018584345.1 Thuja plicata
TATATATATATATATATATATAACGTGGTTAAATCTATAAGTGAAAATTAGGGAGGATTGAAAAACTCTAAGTATACTAAAATAATTCCCCCCCAAAAGTAATTTAAAACTTTCCCACAAAAGAAAATGGCACATCTAATTAATAAAAAGAGATATAAAATGAAAGTCAACTTCTAAAAACTTGACCCTAACCCTAATTTAAAATTAGGGTTGGGCCCAATTTACAGGCCCTAAAATAATGAGTGGCTTCTCTCATTTGCCCTCTTCTCTTCATCTTCCAGCATTTCAAATCCTAGGCTTAGATTTTTTTTGTTCTTCTATCATTTATTTTTATTGCTTGCAGGATGGAGAGAGCATGGAGTTAAGCTTCAAATTTTAGAATATATCTAGTGTATATAAATATATACACACATAGTGTGTGTGTATATATATTTATATATACAAAATATGTGATATTGTTGGAAGAGGGTTTCAGACAAAATATATAAATTATTTATAAGCTGTAGGTTTTCGATTATTCTTTTTTGTTGTTTGCAGGTATGGGCAGCAAGAGGGAGAGGGGTTTTTCTTTTCTTTTTTTTGGGGGGGGGAGAGGAGGCATGGACACCACCCCCTATGGTGGGCCACAAAGCCACAGCCACACCACAGTCCAGGACTCTGGTGGTACCACAGGGTGAGCCTATTGGCAAGTTGACTACCTAAGGATGCATGACTCATTTTGTGTTGTCATCATGGCAACAAAGTCATGTTTAGTTTCTGTCATGAAAGACAAAATGACTAAGTATGAAAATAGGGTAGACAGAGATACTCAGTGATCAGCACATCAACACATGTGCGAGAGATTGATTCAGCTTATGCATGTTCAGATATAAGTTATATGACATGTGTACATGCTACATCCAAACACACATAGTATGAAACTACAGTACAACAAAGTTACAGGCAAATCAGTAGACCAGTAGTCCAGAAGATAGAGCATGGAAGCCGACTACTGTTTTGATCAGAGTGAATTATTTTTTGATGTATTAGCTAAGAACCTTTTGTTATATGTTTGTAATGGTGTAATTATCATTATAGTAAACACACTTGAGCCGACTTGTTCGGAAGCATTATATATTTTGTTTTAGGGCTGATTAGTGTTTTGTTTTGGGTCACGCCTATTCAGATTTGAATATATAAGTATGTAATGTAATGATATGAAAGTAGCATCAATTATTATGCAAGAGGAAGATACAAAGGGACAGTACTATGAAGTCAGTATATGATATAGCTCTTTGAGAGAGTAAGAGCATTCACGCATACATGGAGCTGATCAAACAATAGTGTCATCATAGCAGTTCATTTTCATATAGTGCATATCATCTTTCAGAAGGTTGTAGCCTTAATCTTATTGGGCAGTGAGCCATATACCTTTAACAGGGTTTTGTAAAAGACTCCTAACAGGGTCCGGCCTTTAACCAGGTCATTGTACTCGTATTGTAAAGACTGCTTCTAACAAGGAAAAGGAACTCTCACAAGTTCATTATACTTAGTACAATATTTGTGGGTACTAATTCCCACTGGGGTTTTCCTCTGATCAAGGTTTCCCCATAATCATATCATGTGTTATGAGTTGTTGTTTCAAGCTTCATTCTATTTATGTTTGATTTATGTTCAAGTTGCTAAAAAAGTAATTAATAGACAAACACTGATTCACCCCCCCTCTCAGTGTTTCTAACAATTGGTATCAGAGCTCTGGTCCTTAGCAAATAAGTTTAACCACTTGAGGAGATCATGGATGTAGCAGAAGCAAAACACTTGAAAAAGAATCTTGAAGCAGCTCTTGAAGATCTTGATAGATCTGAAAAAGAAAATGAAGAACTTAGACTGAATGTTGATGGCTCACAAATGCTTATCAAGAAACTAAGAAATGATTTGAAAGATTGTTCTACAAGTGACTTAGGGAAAATGATCAAAAATCTCAATGAAGAGAATATGTCTCTGAAAGATAAAGTTGAGAATCTGGATGAACAACTCACAGACAACCAAATTGCTATTGAAGAAAAGATCAAAGAAAGTAAGAAACTATATGATGAACTTTTAAAAGCAAACATGAAAGTTCTAGAATTGGAAAACATAAAAAAGAAGTTGGAATCTGAATTAACAGAAGCAAAGGATAAGATTGATAAACTTCACAGAAGTTCTGATTTACTTCAATCTCAGCTCAATGCACAAAAGAAAAAAGGTGACACTACTGGTCTTGGATTCAATATAACACAAACCAAAGTTAATTCATTACAAGAAAGAGAGAAACATCATGAAGCACTTTTAGAAGCTAGGAAAGTTGAAAATGTTGAAGAGATTAAAGCAGAAATACCAAAAAGGGAAATCAAGCAAGTTAACAGAACTTGTTATGCATGAAACAAACATGGTCATTTGGAAAGAGATTGCAAAAAGGTAAGACCCTTCAATGGTTATTGTTTCTCTTGCAATAAATTTGGTCATAGGGCTATACATTGCAGAACTCAGTCATAGAAGAATCAAAGAAGAATGAATCAAAACAATCAGAGAAATCAACCTCAAAGGAATTTGTAGAACACTACATGTTAGATATATAACTACAATGGACACATAGCAAAGAAATGCAGCATGACAAACAAAAGCATCAAACCTCCTATCATTTGTCACACATGTGGAAAGGCAGGACACATCTCAAATTTTTGTAGATCCAAAACTCAGAAGCAAGATGAACCTAAGAAATCACTATTTGAAGAGAAATTAAGGAGAAGTTAAGTTTGTTCAAGCAAATGAAGATTCAAGCAAAATTTGGGTTGAAGTAAAGAAGGACAATGATGTTGACAAAGTAGTTGATGCATCCATAGTGGACGCACCCTCTACTTTTGCTTAAATATACATTCTTGGTCTTAGGGGGAGCTATTCTAGCTCAGGACCCCTGCGGAGTTGGTATACTCATCTCTGAGTATGTGCCTATGATATCATGGTTACAAGAACATAATATTGCTATATGCATTCACACATTATCTAAAATGCATCAGGATCAAAGTTTCAAAATATCTAGGTAATTTGCGTATAGTTGCAAACATTAAATGTGGTAGATTGTATAAAGGAAAGAAAGTATTCGATCTTCTTCACACTTTCATTTGAAGAGCACAAAATTTGGAGAGCATTGGGCATAAGACATCAAGGCATGAAGGCGTAACAGATTTGGTAGTTGAGTGAATAGATAAGAAGTTTGGAACGGAACCCTAGCAGTCGCGCCGTTTCAAAATTTCATGAAACCCTACTTAAAGAAAATTCCAAGTAAGTATGGCGAATCCAGTTGTGTTTGATATAGTAGAGAGGAAAAGATTTGTATTCAAGAAACATCCATTCAAATCCATACTGGATGATGTGGCAGGGGATTTCTCCAAAACCCCACTAGGTGTTGTTCACGTGGAAGATATCTGCACATATATTTACTATAAGAAGGAAAGAGTAGGAGATGTCAAAATAGATACTCATATGGCATCCATGATGAAACCTGACTACACATTCAAAGATGAATTCACGTACTTGATTGATAACCCTATCTTTGAGTATTCTAATGTGCATGAGTTTTATGAGCCTAAATGGGTAAAGATTTTGTTGAGAAGAATACATGATGATCTTTACTAGATTGGTGAGGTCCCTATGCATATCATCACAGACCTAATTCTTGAATTAACCAGACTTCCCAAGACTGGACCACTCTTTCCCACTAGCAAGGATGTCAAAAAGAAAATAGAGAAATTTTTCCTATCTAGGAGTGACAAGCGTGGAATGATAGTTGACCCTATCAAAGAAGATGACATAAAACTCCTGACAATGATACTCGGGTATAAGTTTCCGTAAGCTAGCAGATTGAACAGTGTCTCTATAGCAATAGTCCTAGCAGCTATTAGAATGATGAGGGATAACACTCAATACAACTTATGTGAGATCTTGCGTGGTCAATTGATTGACAACATCCGAATCATCAAACATGATAGGAGCAAGACATTCAGGTTTGGATCTCTAATCATCTACTTGTTTTTTCATATAGTTGGAAAGGTTGCAAACCTTTACCTAGATAGGAGAAAACCCACAATGTCTAAGATATCACTCAAGGTCACATTAGAGAGTAGTGCAAGGGATGCCATGGATATGGATATAAATACATTCAGGATAAAAATGCAAAACAGGTTCAGATTATCTAAGAAGATAGTTGACAAATACAAGGATCCCATATGTTTCATGGTAGAAAAAGATTGCACATGCATGGAGGCAGTTGAACCTAGAACCAAATGGATTCATCCTCTTGGTTATGAAGTGGAAGAACATGTGCTAGAAGGATATGCACAAGTTCTATTGTCAACACCCAAAGATCCTAATGAGCCTAGGTGGGGAACTTACAGAGAGAAGAACAATGAAGTGGATACTGTCTTACACAGTGCTGATAATAAAAGGAAAACATCCAAAATTACATCCAACATACTGAAAGTTCATGGAGTCACCGAAGAAGATCTTGACAAGGCCAAAGATGCCAAGATAGAAAAAGAACTTGAGAAAGCCAAATAGATCTAGAAGAAGAAGAAAGTAGAGAGCACCTCTGCACCCTCTACCACCATTGACTTAGATTCATCTCCATTGACTACACCAAGCAAGAAGACTAGATGAAGAAAATAGGTGCCCACAAATCACCCATCCTCAAGGAACACTCAGAGCAAAGCAAAGAATACTCACGCTCCTCTTGAGGTAGGATTTAGACCTATTCTAAATATTTTGAGGAACATGATTGTTAATGAAGGGAGATTAGATACACTATCTAAAGTCTATGACAAGTATCAAGAAATTGATAAGACTGATATACACTCTATGATCATATCTCATATGATCAAGTTCAAGAAGACACTTCTTGAACTCAACATAGTGATATTGGATCAATTATGGAACTTTTTGGATATCATGAAAAGACATGCAATTGAAGAAGACATGAGGATAAGAGAAGAAACATTGGATACTCTTCTTCCTATATGCTTGCATGATGAGAAGGAAATATTGTTAGATCTGGTGAAGCATCATCTCTGAACTAAGACAAGGACCCTACAAATTATGAACAAGGAGTAGGAACAGATAGGTAAGGGGACTTAAAAGGAATTTGCACAAGTCTTTATGGATAGATACATGTATCCACCAATGGTGCCTACAACAAAAGTTACTCCAGCTCCTCCCAAACAGGTTACAAAACCAGTGATTTAGATTACGCCCATGACAGGTCCATAGGCTTCAGTGCCCATAGTGACAATAACTTCTGATATGGATAAAGATTCAGAAGACACTATAGTAGTTGACAATATCAAGATATCCATGACTGCATCTGAAAAAGATATGGACAAAGTTGATAAGGAATTTTTAAGCACTGAAGAAATGTGCACTAATGATACCTCTACACAACAAGATGAAGTTCCTATCAATGATCAAACTGACATAAATGAAGATACTCAAGATGATACTCCAGGTGACTGTTAGAAACATTGAGAGGGGGGGGGGTGAATCAATGTTTATCTACTTATTATATTTTAGCCAATTAAACATATATCAAATGTGCATCCAAAGAAACATAAAACAAGAACACATAACACATGATATGATTATGGAGAACCTTGATCAGAGGAAAACTCCGATGGGGATTAATACCCACAAAATATTGTACTAGGTATAATGAACCTATTAAAGTTCCATTGCCCTATTAGAAGCAGTCTATACAAATTGAGTACAATGACCTAGTTAAAGGTCTAACCCTGTTAGGAGTATTTTACAATAATCCTGTTAGGGGTGTATGGCTCACTACCTAGGCTCACTGCCCAAATAATATGAAGGCTACAACCCTCTGAATGTTGATATGTACTATATCAAAAGTGAACTATTGTAGTGACACTGTTGTCTAATTAGTACCATGTATGAGTGGTTGTTCTTACTTCTTTAAAGAGATAAATCATCTTCTGACTTCATTATACTATCCCTCTATAACTTCTTCCTGCATAATAATTGACACTTGTAATATATCTTTACATTACATACTTATATCTTCAAATACGAATAGGCGCGACCCAAAACAAATCATTAGTCGGCCCTAAAACAAAAATACATAATGCTTCCAAACAAGTCAGCCCAAGAATATTTACAATAACATTAATTGCATTATCACAAACTTATAACTAAAGGTGCTTAGCCATTACATTATAAAATCATACACGCTGATCAAAACTGTAGTCAGCTTCCATGCTTTGTTTCCTGGACTGTAGGTCTACTAATCTGTCTGTAACTTTTCCGTACTAATGTTCTATACTCTTTTCATTTGGATCTAGTATGTATATACACCATAGAGTATATATCTAAGCATACATGTTTAGGTGTGATCTCTAACACATGCACTGATGTGCTAATCTTTGTATCTATGTCTGTCTTATTTTCTGTACTTAGTCATTTTATCTTCTAAGTTATCTTTGACAAAAACTTAGTATGACTTTGTTTCTATGATTGACAACAAAAAATAAGTCATGCTTCCTCAGGAAGTCAACTTGCCAACAATCTCCCCCTTTGTCATTTATGGCAACAAAGGAATGTGGCTAAGTTACTCAAAGTGACTTCATAAAAAAAATGACTATATATCATAATACTTAATGATATATACATATATACTTTTCCTCATATACACATTCTATACTACTCCCCCTTTGAAATTAATGACAAATGTGTGCAAAAACTATAAGTCTTCAACATACTTGCTCTATATAGACTTCTGGGTACACAACTTCAAGAGATTTAGTCTCTTTCTACCAAAAGACTTTCATTGCTTCAATAGTTTGAAGATGCGTGCATAGGGCATATGTCAACTTTTCCATTTTCATCAGATCTGTGCAAGGACCTTGATCATATGTTTGTATTGTGCTATCAATCTTTTTGATGTTCTCATTGAGAATTTCTAGGGATGGCGCAACTGCATTCCTCAACTGAGTTTGCCTTACCCTTATCTTTTTGATTTCTAGTTTTGCCTTCTCAATTTTGTCTAACTGCCCTTGGTAGACATTGTTGCATATGCTCATATCTTGCATGGAATTTTCAACTGATTTGCTTATGTTGTCCACCATTTCTTCTACTTTTGTTATCTTTTTAGTGTGATCAGAGGTGAGATTCACTCTATCCATATAGTTTTCTATGATTTTCTTTGCTTAAGGAGTTTAGATCTAAGGTAAAGTTATTTACCAATTCATTTAATCTCTCCTTCTTGTATTCAACTTCTACAATTTTTGTAGCAGATTCTACTAAGCTAGTGAAGTGTGACTTGAAGTTTGATAAGATGTTGTCTACATCTTCAAGTGATTGTACTTTGGCAATTTTCTTATCAGCAAGAACTAGTTCATTAAGAATGTTTATTGATTCCAAAAAGTGAGGGTTCCTCATCACCTGTTTCTCTTTTACCATTTCCATGGCAAGGACACTGATATTGATAAGGCCTTCTTCTCCCCATGTATCTAAACTTGCTGAATCGGGAGTTAACCTTGACAAAAATGATGTAGATGGTTGAGTGGATGTTGAAAAAATAGTATTCTGACTTGTGTCAACACATTCACTTTTGACATGAATCTCCTTCACTGGTGTCTCATTACCTTGAGTATCTTTCTCCTTATCCAATTCTATTGGATCAATGGAAGGAACTTAATTCTATTGTAGAGATGTCTCATCTATGTTCATTGCTTCATCAACCTTATTCATATCATTATCAAAAGTTTTCATAGATATCTTGACATTGTCAACTATTATAGTATCTTCTCTATCTTTAGCTGTCTCAGAAGTTATTTTCACTATGGGTGCTGAATCTTGTGGACCTATTATAGGCGCAACCTAAATTACTGGAGTTGTAACCTATTTGGGAGGAGCTAGGGTAACTTTTTCTATAGGCACCATTGGTGGATACATATGTCTATCCATAAAGACTTGTGCAAATGCCTTTTCAGTCTCCTTACTAATCTGTTCATACTCCTTGTTCATAATTTGTAGAGTCCTTGTCTTATTACGGAGATGAGGTTTCACCATATCTAATAGGATAGCCTTCTCATCATGTGAACAAACGGGAAGAAGAGTGTCCAAATTTTCTTCTCTAATCTTCATGTCCCCTTCAATAGCATTTCTTTTCATTATCTCCAGTATGTTCCATAACTTATCTGGTATTACTATTTTGAGTTCAAGAACAGACTTCTTAAACTTGATCATATGAGATATGATCATAGAGTGTATCTCAGTCTTATGCATCTCTTGATACATGTCATAGACTTTTGATAATATATCCAGTCTTCCTTCATTTACAATCTTGTTCTTCAAGATATTTAGATTAGGTCTAAATCCTACCTCAGGTGGAGCTTGAACATTCTTAGCTGTGCTCTGTGTAGCTTTTGAGGATTGATGATTTGTAGCCGCTTGCTTCCTTCCTCTAGGTCTCTTACTAGGTACAGAAGGTGGAGATGTATCTAGATCAATTGTGGTAGTAGGCGCAGTGGTACTTTCCTCATTTTTCTTCTATTTCTTCTTCTGAGTTTCAACAGTTTTCTCGATTTTAACTTTAGCAATTTTGGCTTCTTTTTCCCTATCCAAATCTTCTTGTGTGACTCCATGCTTTCTCAGAATGTTGGATGTCATTCTAGATGCTTTCCTTTTATTGGCGGCAAGTTGTAGTTCAATATCCACTTCATCAGTCTTTTCTCTATAAGTGCCCCATCTAGGTTCATTAGGGTCTTTAGGTGCTAACAATAAGACCTACGTGTATCCTTCTAACACATGGTCTTCTACTTCATAACCTGGTGGATGAATCCACTTAGTTCTATACTCAAAAACCTCCATGCAAGTGCAATCTGTCTCTACCATAAAGCATATTGTGTCCCTGTATTTTTCAACTATCTTCTCAGATAATCTGAACCTGCTCGACATTTTGACTCTGAATATGTTTATGTCCATATCCATTTTATATCTTGCACTACTTTCTACTATGGCTTTAAGAGATATCTAAGTCATTGTAGGTTTCCCCTTGTCTAGATAAAGGTCTGAAAACTTTCTAACTATATGGTGATATAAATAGATAATTAAAGATCCAAACATGAATGTTTTTCTTCTGTCATGTTTGATGATTCTGATGTTTTCAATCAACTGATCGTGCAAGACCTCACATTGATTGTATTGAGTGTTATCCCTCACAATTCTGATAGTTGTAAGGACTGTTGTTGCAGAGACACTATTCAACCTACTTGCATGTTGAAACTTGTATCCAAGTATCATTGTCATGAGTTTAATGTCATCCTCCTTGATAGGGTCGACTATCATTCTGCACCTATAACTCCTAGACAGACAAACTTTCTCAATCTATTTCTTTACATCTTTACCAGTGGGAATTATTGGTCCAGTCATTGGAAGTCTGGTTAACTAATGGATTAACTCTGTAGTGATACGAATAGGAACATCACCAATCCAAAAGAGATCATCATGAATTCTTCTTAACAAAATCTTTACCCATTTTGGTTCTTCAAACTCATGTGCATTCGAATACTCTGAAATAGGGTTATCTTGTAGGTGCACAAATTCATCCTTGAATGTGAAATCCTTATTTAACATTGATGCCATATGAGAAGCTATATTATCATCTCCTAATGATTCCTTTTTACAATAAATGTACATGCAAATATCTTCCACATGAACAACACCAAGTGGGGTTTTGGAGAAATCCCCTTCCACATCATCCAGTATGGATTTAAATGGATGCTTCTTAAATATGAACCTCTTCCTCTCTACTACATCAAACACAACTGGGGTCACCATACTTTTTTGTTTTCTTATTTAGGGTTTTCATGAAATTCTGAAATGACACGACGGCTAGGGCTCCGCTTCAAACTAATTATTCATTCGTTCCAACTACCAAACTATTATGCCTTTGTGCTTTGATGTCTTAGTCCTCTAATTATCTTTAATATCTGTGCTCTCGATTGTAATTGTGAAAATGATCAACTACAAACTTCCTTTTATACGATCTACCACATTTAATGCTTTCAACTATACATAGAGATTTTCAAACTTTGATCCCGATACAATTTAGATAATGTGTGAATGCATATAGCTATAATCTGTGCTTTTAACCGTGAATCCAAAGGTGCATACTTACAAGTGAGTATACCAACTGCGCAGGCATTCTGAGCTAGAATAGCTCCCCCTAAGACCAAGAAGGTCTATTCAGGAAGAAGTAGAGGGTGCATCCACAGAGGATGCATCAACTACTTTGTCAACATTTTTGTCCTTCTTAACTTCAACTCATATTTTTCTTGAATCTTCATTTGCTTTGATAAAATTGACTTCTCCTTTCTCTTCAAGTAGAGAATTTTTGGGATCCTCTTGTTTCTCAGTTTTTGATTTGCAAAACCTTTTGATATGTCTAGCCTTTCCACATGCGTGGAAAATGATAGGAGGTCTGATGTTCTTTCTCATCATGCTGCATTGCTTTGTAGTGTGTCCATTGTAGTTTCATATCTAACATGTAATATTCTACAAATTTCTTGAGAGTTGGTTTCTTTGATTGTTTTGATTCATACTTTTGTGATTCTGCTGATGTTGATTCTTATGACTTGTTATGCAATGTATAGCCCTGTGACCAAACTTATTACAGGAGTAACAATAACCTTGAAAAGGTCTTACCTCTTTGCAATTTCTTGCCAAATGCCCATGTTTATTACATGCATAACAAGTTAAGTTAACTTGCTTGATTTCTCTTCTAGGTGGTTCAGATATAACCTCTATAGTATCTTCAACTTTCTTAGCTTCTAAGGATGCTTCAAGTGTTTTTTCTTTCTCTTGTGATGATTTGATTTCATCTTGTGTTGTATTGAACCCAAGACCAGAATTGTTCCCCTTTTTTCTTTGCGCATTGAGCTGGGATTGAATCAAATCAGAACTTGTGTGAAGTTTATCAATCTTATCCTTTGCTTCTGTTAATTCAGATTCCAACTTCTTCATGTTTTTCAATTCCAAGAATTTCATGTTTTCCTATAGAAGTTCATCTTCCAATTGATTGCTTTCTTTGATCTTGTCTTCAATGCTGTTCTGGCAATCTATAAGTTGTTCCTCCAGATCTTCAAGTTTATCTTTTAGAGGTTTGTTCTCTTCATTAGGCTTTTTGACCATTTGTCCTAGATCACTTGTAGAACAATCTTTCAAATATTTTCTTATCCTTTTAATAAGTATTTGAGAGCCATCATTTTTCAATCCCAGTTCTTCATTTTCCTTCTCAGATCTATCAAGATCTTCAAGAGCTGCTTCAAGATTATTTTTCAAACGTTTTTCTTCAACTGAGTCCATTATCTCCTCAAGTCATTAAACTTTCTTTTAGAGGACTAGAGCTATGATACCAATTGTTAGAAACACTAAGAGGGGGGGGTGAATAAGTGTTTATCTACTTATTATATTTCAGCCAATTAAACATGTATCAAATGTGCATCCAAAGAAACATAACACAAGAACACATAACACATGATATGATTACGGAGAACCTTGATTAGAGGAAAACTCTGGTGGGGATTAATATCCACAAAATATTGTACTAGGTATAATGAACCTGTTAAAGTTCCTTTGCCCTGTTAGAAGTAGTCTATACAAATTGAGTACAATGACCTGGTTAAAGGTCTAACCCTATTAGGAGTCTTTTATAATAACCCTGTTAGGGGTGTATGGCTCACTGCCCAAATAATATGAAGGCTACAACCCTCTAAATACTAATATGCACTATATCAAAAGTGATCTGTTGTAGTGACACTGTTGTCTAATCAGTTCCATGTATGCGTGGCTACTCATACTTCTTTAAAGAGCTAAATCATCTTCTGAATTCATTATACTATCCCTTTGTAACTTCTTCTTGCATAATAATCAACACTTGTAATATATCTTTACATTACATACTTATATCTTCAAATCTGAATAGGCGCGACCCAAAACAAAATATTAGTCGGCCCTAAAACAAAAATACATAATGCTTCTGAAAAAGTCAGCCCAAGCATGTTTACAATAACTTTAATTACATTATTACAAACTTATAACTAAAGGCGCGTAGCCATTACATTATAAAATCATACACGCTGATCAAAACTGTAGTCGGCTTCCATGCTCTATTTCCTGGACTGCAGGTCTACTAATCTGTCTGTAACTTTTCTATACTGACATTTCATACTCTATGCATTTATATCTAGTATGTATATACACCATAGAGTATATATCTAAGCATGCATGTTTGGTGTGATCTCTAACACGTGCACTGATGTGCTGATCTCTGTATCTCTTTGTATGTCCTATTTTCTATACTTATTCATTTTATCTTCTAAGTTATCTTTGACAGAAACTTAGTATGACTTTGTTTCCATGATTGACAACACAAAATAAGTCATGCTTCCTCAGGAAGTCAACTTTCCAATAGTGACAAGACACCAATAAAAGAGAAACTAGTAAAAGTTGAATGCATGGATACCAGTCAGAACACTATATTCTCACCATCCACTCAACCATCTACCTCATTGTTGTGAAGCCTAACTCTTGATTCAACAAGTTTGGATGAATGGGGAGAAGAAGACCTAATCAAAATCAGCATTCTTGCTATGGAAAAAGCAAAGGAAAAAGAAGTGATGAGGAACCCTTGCTTTTTGGAAATAGTGAACATTTTTAATGACTTAGTGCCTACTAATTAGAAAGTAGCCAAAGTCCAATCAGTTGAAGATGTGGACAACATTTTGTCAAAATTCAAATCACACTTTATAATCTTAGTAGACTCTGCTACTAAGATTGCAGAAGATGAATACAAGAAGGAGAGACTAGATTATTTGGTAAAGAACTTTACCTTAGACTTGAACTCCTTAAAGATTGGGCAATCTATATTGAAGGAATTGGTAGATAAAGGAAAGAGTCATAGAAAACTATATGGATAGAGTAAAGCTCACCTATGAGCACACCAAAAAGGTAGAAGAGGCAGAGTTAATGATAGATAGCATAAGAAAATCAGTTGAAACTTCCATGCAAGACATGAGCATATGTAACAATGTCTACCAAGGGCAGTTAGATAAAATTGAGAAAGCAAAGTTAGAAATCAGCAAGATAAGGGTAACGCAAACCCAGTTAAGAAATGCACTTGCGCCATCCTTAGCAGTCCTCAATGAGAACATCAAACAAATTGATGCCACTATTGTGACATATGATCAAGGTCCCTGCATGGATCTGATAAAAATGGAGAAGTTGACATATGCATTGTGCGTGCATCTACAAACAGTTGATGCTATGAAAGTTTTTTGGCAGAAAGAGATCCAATCTCTTAAAATTGCATACCCTGAAGTGTATATGGAGTAAGTATGCCGTAGACTTACAAGTTTTTGTACACCTTTGTCATTAATGTCAAAGGGGGAGTAATATAGAATCTATATATGTGGAGAAGTATATGTATATATGATGATATACAGTCACTTTTTATGTTAAGTCATTTTGAGTAACTTGACCACATTCCTTTGTTACCATAAATGGCAAAGGGCGAGATTGTTGGCAAGTTGACAACCTGAGGATGCATGACTCATTTTGTATTTTCATCATGCCAACAAAGTCATGTTTAGTTTCTGTCATGAAAGACAAAATGACTAAGTATGAAAACAGGGCAGACAAAGATACTCAGTGATCAGCACATCAGCGCACGTGTGAGAGATTGATTCAGCTTATGCTCATTTAGATATAAGTTATATGACATGTTTACATGCTACATCTAGACATGTATAGTACGGAACTATAGTACGACACAGTTACAGGCAAATCAGTAGACCAGTAGTCAAGAAGAAAAAGCATGGAAGCCGACTACTGTTTTGATCAGTGTGAATTATTTTGTGATGTAATGGCTAAGCACCTTTTGTTATATTTTTTTAATGATGTAATTATCATTATAGTAAACACGCTTGAGCCGACTTGTTCGAAAGTGTTGTATATTTTGTTTTAGGGCCGACTAGTGTTTTGTTTTTGGTCACACCTATTCGGATTTGAATATATAAGTATGTAATGTAAAGATATGAAAGTAGCATCAATTATTATGCAAGAGAAAGATACAGAGGGACAGTACTATGAAGTCAGTATATGATATAGCTCTTTGAGAGAGTAAGAGCATTCGCACATACATGGAACTAATCAGACAACAGTTTCATCACAGCAGTTCATTTTGATATAGTTCATATCATCTTTCAGAAGGTTGTAGCCTTCATCTTATTAGGCAGTGAGCCATATACCTTTAACAGGGTTTTGTAAAAGACTCCTAACAGGGTCCGATGTTTAACCAGGTTAGAGTACTCATATTGTAAAGACTGCTTCTAAAAGGGCAAAGGAACTCTCACAAGTTCATTATTCTTAGTATAATATTTGTGAGTACTAATTCCAACCAAGGTATTCCTCTGATCAAGGTTTCCTAGTAATCATATCATGTGTTATGAGTTGTTGTGTTAAGCTTCATTCTATGTATGTTTGACTTATGTTCAAGTTGCAGAAAAAGTAATTAATAGACAAACACTGATTCACCCCCCCCTCTGAATGTTTCTAACAGAGCCCACCGCAGGCGGGGAGGGGCCAACCCCTCCCACACCCCTCCCTTTCATGGGAGTTCCGCGGGTAGAGGGCTTTGGCCCATCGCATTTTTTATTTGGTTTAAATTTTTTGTAAATTTTTTTATTTTGTTTTAAGTTTTAAATGTTTTATTTTTAATATATAAATGTATATATATATACATATACATATATAAATATACATAAACATATATATATATATATACA
>MU225393.1:333375-344318 GCA_018584345.1 Thuja plicata
TGCATAGAATGCTGCATTATATTTCCTTTCAGCCAAGGGCTTCACCCAAACACTTGTTAAACATAATTTTTCTATTCAAAAAGTCTTTTATACAAATTTAAAATCTAGGATTTATTAAACTTGCAAGGAGCACTCATTTTGACAACAAGCTACAATATTTCTAGCCATATGACTATTACACAATTAATTTGACAAACAACATTCTTTCTCCTCTTTTCTTTCGCTCTTTAGTCTCCAAGCTCCAAGCATCCAAAATCACCAAATATAAGGAAATTCAAGAGACCATGGGAAGCTCACCTCCCAACCTAGGCCTCTTATGAGGCCACCCCCAAGCTTGGGGAACCAAACAAAGGTGGGATACATGCATAGGAAAATTCACAATGCAAACAACAACATCACACAAATACTCCCAACCAAGGTTTTCACAATGGGTCTTTCATGACCCTAAATGGGGTGAAGTGGACCAAATACCCAAGGGAGAAGGTCAAACCCAAAAGCTATAATCCAAGACCTCACAAGGATTACACAAAAATAAACTTCGTTTCAATATCATTCCCATAATCATCAAGATGCCCTTATGACCCCCAAGAGAAACAACAACAAGGGTGGCTTCATGGATCCCATACTCCATGAATTTTCCCTCTCCTCCTTGAGAAGAGACTCTACACCAAGGGCTGTCAAACTCCTCCACCCCCAAGGTTACTCTTCCCTCCCAAGGGTGAGTGAGCCTTGAAACAACAACTCTCATTAAAAAAAAAACAAAGTAGAAAAAATAAATCAACTAGAACATAATACACACAACAACATAAAACTCCAGGACAAATTCCTTACATTCATCAAGAACACTAACATGATTTCTTCATTTTCATTTCAACTCAAAATGCAACAAGTAGCTAAATGTAAGATGTCCATCAACCTATTTCAAAGCTTAAGGCAATGAAAGTTGTTGAAGAGCTCTCTTATATCCTAATTCCTCATTTTCTCCAATTCTAGTCAAGTCTCTAAGTTAAAGAGTGGGTGTTCAAACTCTCCAAAATAGAGAGTCCCCACTAAAAAGGCCACTAGAAGCTCATTGGAAAAATGAAATTCTCCAATTGGTCTCACTTACCTAAGTCTCTTACATCTTTCCAAGAATGGATCCAAAAAGGGGAAACTCAAAAAGGTAAGTAAGGTCTTTTTGCATCAAAATGGAAGAGTGGTCTATCCAAGATCAAGCCTCCCAAAAGTTGATTTTCGTCCAACTTGGGAAACCAACTTTTGGAAGGGTCTCTTGGTCAGCCAAAGGTTATCCTAGGGTTAAAATGACTCTTACCTATAGGTATAACAAGTGGGCTACCTAAAAATGACCCTATCACACCCCTAGGCACTTTTCTAACCACCCAAAAGTCCACTAAAAGCATACTCACGAAATTACATTGAAGTGACCTCACCTTCAGCTCTCTAATCAAGGAAAAATACATGGGGATCTACTTGGTACTATCCTAGGTAGATCGACACTCAATCCCCTTGTGGACATGTCATGGTCTTAAGTACATTCATAAGTGACAAGTGACACACACAAATATTTACACATCACTAGACACATGTCATATTTACTTGGGCATAACCACAAGGAAAATAAATATGAAAATAACATTTAAGAACTGAATTCCAACAATCAACCATTTACATTTACAAATTAAATCATGATACAATGAGGTCTTGTCTTCTCATTAGACACAACCTTGGCTTAAACTAAGTTCACAAATACCAATGTTTGGTTCCCCGGATTATAATACCATGGTATCATACCTGCACACAAAATTCAAATATCAGTAGCCCAAGGAGATAAAATATACTTCATAAAGAAAATAAACAATATTAAAAACCTTTAGGAAACATCTGCATATTAAATTTATTACCTAAGTTCATAAGCAATAATAACTTCCTTTAAAAATTTAACATAAAGTAAGATCCACTTTGCATGATAATTGAATTTAAGGTCAATTTTCTAATAATCATCATATCATCAATAATCCATCACATAATCATAATGTTTTTCCAAATAAAATGTCTCAAAATAAAAAGGTCCAAAATAGAAACATAATATATTTCATCAGGTGCATCTTAAAGTATCTAGTGTCCAACATCCAAAATGATCAATCCATGATATAAAGCATAAAATCCATAAAGTTTGTAATGCATCAAAATGAAATGTATCACGTGCTAGGTATAACACAACCAGAAATATGGAAAGCTAGGATGGGGTTTGGGGTGAGGCCTCACATAATTACCTTTACTTTATCCAAGGATGATGCGGATCTAATTACACATAATAGTTAATTCATTCATTATAATTAAAAAGGCATATAAATAAATAAATACATAAACACTCATATTAAAACATTTATATAAACATATTAATATAAACATATATATAGAAATATGCATATGTGTGCACCCATATGCCTATGTGTATATATATCCATGTAAATATTATTATAAACTATGCATTAATGAATACCTATGAAAATATTATTACTATACATTTAATTCTATAATACAATCATATTATTACTAACAGATAGTCCTTCAACAAAACAATATTCACCTAGTCCTAGGGACTACAAATAATATCCATAATAATCAACTTTAAAATACCAAGAAAACATAATTGAACATAAATCCATAATAAAAGGACAAATTCAAAAAGACCCAACCTAGGAGAAAGGATCAGGGCTAGGCTTAGTCTTGCATGACCTGGTGTTATCTTTGTCACAACAACAATCGACAATTTTGAGAGCACACTAAGACCTGTGGAGCCAGGTGGAGATGATGCTCGGTGCCTACAATCTTGCATCACTGATAAGAGATACATGTATATATACTACATAATACACTGTAGAAAGATGACCAAGATTGATACATCATGTGGACCTCAGCTACGTGAGTAACTATGAATTAGTCCTGAGTCATGAAACACATCAGACATATATACAAGCATGAAGCATCATAGATAAATCATGAAAACACATCAGTCATATAGAGCATCATAAATGCGAAAGATTAGAATTCAATTTCCTAGATCCATTCCTTATTACATAACCAAATAGAAGATAAATAATCCTTTCATAAGGATATTAATCATAAATGCATCTATCAAAACATTTAGCTAAGCATATCATCATCTAGATCTTTCAAAGTGTAAGCAACTATAATCACATTTTTCCTGACAGAATTTCCAATCTAAAATAATAGTATAGTCATCTGAGAGGGTATTACATCCTCCCTCCCTAGAATTAGGCTTACTCCTGGAAGTCTACAAACAGACAAGGATATTGAACTCTAAGTTTACAAGAATCCCTCCAAGTTGTCAAGGCCTCATCATTAGGATCCTATTGGACCCTTGCCTGATCTATAGTACAACCCATGAGGGTTAGAGTTTGTTGATGTAGGATATGCACAAGCTCCAAAGCCAGCTGCCCATTTGCTACCTATAAAGCATTACAGTCCAGGACATGAGTCCAATTGGAAATATATCTTCTAAGTAAACAAACATGAAATACATCATGAATACAAGCGAGGCTGGGTGGCGAGGCTAGGTGGCAAGGAAAGTCAATAAGAAACTAGTCCTATCCTATCAAAGACTTCAAAAGGACCAATAAATCAGGGTGCTATCTTAGAACCTTTTTCGTAACAGATTGGATGCTTTCACGGGTGCACCCTAAGAAACACTCTATCTCTGCGAGATAAATGTACATCAATTCTCTAAGCATTTGCATATTTACTTTGTTTATCTTGTGTTGCAATAATGTGTTCCCTAATCTTCTCTACCTATTATTCCATATCTTGCAACATTTCTAGACCAAGGAGAACCCTGTCTTCCAATCGATCCTATTTCAAAGGGGTGCGCCAAGGATGACCATACAAGGCATGAAATGGAGACATACCAATGGAGCTATGGTATCCATTATTATAAGAAAATTCCACCAAGTATAATTTATCCTCGCAAAGGGTCTACCTATCCATAACATACATCCTGAGCATATCTTCAAGAACCTAATTTACCTGCTCGGTTTTCCCATCAATTTCTAGATGATAGGCTGAACTAAAGTTGAGGTGAGTCCCTAATGCTTGTTGGAGGGAAGTCCAAAGTGAGGATGTGAAAACTCAATCTCAATCAGAAAAAATCTTTCTAGGAATTCCATGAAGTCTCACTATATCCTTCAAAAATACTCTGGCTACTGATGCTGCTGTGTATGAGGACTGCATGGGAGAGAAATGGGATACCTTTATAAGTCTTTCAACCATAACCATGATAGAATCATGTCTTTGTGGGGTAACAAGAAGTCCTACAATGAAACCCATGGAGTTAATGCCCCATTTCCATTCTAGAACAAGATGGGGTTGTAGGAGACATGCCGAATGTTGATGCCAAGCCTTCACTCTCTGACACTCTAGGAGCCTTGCCACATAATATTCTATATCCCTCTTCATCCCTGACCAATAGTAAAATTGGCGTAGGTTAGAGAACATTTTCTTCACTCCCAGATGAGATAAATAGGGCATTCTATGGATTTCTGCCAAGATAACGGTGCGAAGGTCCCCATATATAGGTACATAGATTCAACCCTGATGTCATAGAAGCCCATTGGGATCTAATAAATACCCTTTGAAGTGCTCCTCTAAGGCTCTTCCTGATTCCAATTCCTCCTTAACCTCTTTATACCATAAATCAGTAGCGAGGGTGTGTTGGATTTGGCTTCCCAAATCCATGCTAAGCGAGAGCACTAATAACGCATGCCTACACCGGTTCAGGGCATCGACCACAATATTAATTTTTTCTTGGATATACTTAGCCTCAAAATCATATTCACATGAGAATTCCATCCACATGTGTTGTCTAGCATTGAGGTTAGGTTGAGTAAAAATATATTGAAGACTATGATGATCTGTATGGAGTTCAAAATTATGCGCCAACAAGAAGTGTCTCCAATTCATTATCATGGGTGGGGCAGTTAAGTTCATGGTTTTTTATCTTTTGAGACTCATAAGCGATAACTTTCCCTTCCTGCATAAGGACTTCCCCAATCCCTTATAGAGAATCATCAGTACAAACCATAAATTTTCCTGAGGGTTTTGAAACTGTAAAGATGGGTGTACTAGTCAAATTTTCTTTCAAACATTGGAAGGAAGCCTCACACTTCTCTGAAAAAATAAATTTCTTCCCTTTTCTCTACAAGGAAGTGATAGGGTGAGCTATCTAGGAAAATCCCTTGATGAAACGCTGATAATACCCTACCAGACCCATAAATCTGTGGACCTCAGAGACATTATTTGGTTTAGGACATTCTAATATGGCCTAAATCTTTGTTGGGTCAACTACAATGCCACTCCCTGAGATGACATGACCCAGATATTTAACCTATGTCTAGAAAAACTCACATTTTTTCTAGATTAGCATAAAGTTTGTTTTCTCTTAAACATTGCAACACTTGTTGAAGATGATCTTCGTGCTCCTCAATTGTTTTCAAGAATACTAAGATGTTGTCCAAGAACACTATCACAAAATTATCGAAATAGGTTCTAAACACCCCCTTCATCAAGCTCATAAATACAGAGGGAGCATTAGTTAGCCCAAATGGTACTACCATGAACTTGTAGTGACCATACCTGGTACAAAAAGTTGTTTTATGAATATTAGACTCATGAATTCTCAGTTGGTGATAGCCTAATTTAAGATCAATATTTTAAAAGACTTTGGCCCCTTTCATTTGATCAAATAAGTCATTGATGTGAGGCAAAGGATATTGATTCTTAATGTTGACTTTATTGAGCTGGTGGTAATCAATGCACCATTAGAGAGACCCATCCTTCTTCTTAACAAAGATTACTGGGGCACCCCATGGGGATACACTGGGTTTGATGAACCCTTTTCCCAAAATTTCTTCTAACTACAACTTAAGTTTCCCAATTTCTTATGTGGTCATGTGATATGGAGTCTTAGAGATTGGTTCTGCTCCTAGCACACGGTCTATTCGGACATCAATGTCCCTTTTATGAGGCATTCCAAGAATTTCTTTGGGAAAAATGTTTGTGAATTCCTAAAGTAAGGGGTGATCAAGAGTTACATTCTTACTTTCCCCTTCTTTCAAGTCATTAACTAAGACATCAAACAACTGGCATCCTTTATGCATACACCGCTTGAGTTGCATTATGGATATCATGTGGAGGGAGATGGGTTGCTAAACCCCAACAATCTTCCGCTTTTGTCCTACATTATTAGAACACTGGATTATTTTCTCCTTACAATCTATGATGGCTTCATGAGCTTCTAACCAGTCCATTCCCAAGACTACCCCATAAGAGCCTAAGGGAATCACTCAAAGGTCTACAAGAATGGAAAAAGGTCTGAGTGCTAACTCACAATTCTAGACACAAGAGTCAAAGGTTATCCTTGCCCTAGAGGCTAGCTCAACTTTCCACTTATCTTCCTACCTTAATGTCGTCAGCCCACATTGCTTAACTAGAGAAGGTGAAATAAAGGAATTGGTAGCTCCAGAATCGAACAAAATAGTGCTAGAAATACCCCCTAACAAACCTAAAGTTTCAATGACTGAACCCTGATGTTTTGCTTGCTTCTGATCCAACACAGAAAAAACCTTGTGAGATCTACCTACGTCCCCTATAGTGGGTTCTGAGGTGGCCTATTTATAACTAGAAGCTAGTGTTGATTTTTGATGACAGTTTACTGCAATATGACCATGTTGTCCACAAGAGTAACATCCTGTATTTCTAACAAAACTCTTCCCAGAGCCATGAGAACTTGACTATTGAAAACTACCTCAACTACCATTGTATTGTGTACTTTTTTTTGGTTGAGAATTTGAATGATGCTTGTTACGTTGCCAGTTTCAGGATTTTCCTGATAGAGACCCACCATTTTTGTTGTTTCAAGAGAATTTATTTTTCTATGGGTTTTGACTACCCTTAGATGAGGGAGGATATTTTCTAGGACCGGATGCTCCCTGATACTAGTTCCCTTTGTACCCTGACCCACATTAAGGGACATTACCCCCTTGGGTATTCATCTGACATCCCAAACCCAAGGCTGCATTATGTTCAACAATATGAGCTTTAATGACTACTTAATTAATGGTCTGAGGATCAAAGACCTGCACTTGGCCAGAAAATCAACTATTAAGTCCTATAAGGAAGTGTTGTGTAAGCATGGCTTCATCATCCTTATATCTAGAATAAGGCTTGAGCTCAAGGAAGCATCATCCATAATCATCAACTAACATGGTTAACTTCCTTAAATTATGAAATTCTCCTTCCCTCTCATGCCTCCAATGGTCAGAAAAAAATTGAGCTCTGAAGTGTTCTAGGAACAGTTCCCAAGAAAAGGTGGCTATGCCAATGTGCAATTTCTCTTTCTCTATTTCCCACCAAGTAGAGGCAAAGTCCCTAAGGTGAATAATTTCAAATTGAGCATTGGTTTAACTATGGTATGGATGCATAGAAAATAACCTTTCTAAGTGAAGTAACCATGTTTCAGTGGTGGCACCGCTCTGCATTCACCAAAATGGGGGAGGGTTTGGTCTAAGGAGATCCTGCATGTGAGAAGATCTCAAAGCATCCTCATCTATAGCTAGATTCCTTCTCTTAGGGCTCCTTTCCCTTTCCCTCTCATGGTGGTGAGAGACATTAGACTCATCTTGATGACCCCTATCCTGACTTGCATCCAGTCTTTGCAATACTTGTTGCAACAATTCCTGCATCTGAGCTCCCTGAAAAATCCCCTATATGGCTATCATATTGATCCCAAATTCCTTCCTCCTCAAACTGCTCTTCCTCCTAAGACCCTTCCTAGTGAGGTCTCGGAGGATTTTTTTTGGCACCCCTTCTACCACAAGTAACCAGAGGCATCTTGGGATATACAAGGAAAGAGATAGGTCTAAAGGTTCTAATCCCAACTCTCACTAGTACATTTGACCCTAAATTTTGACCTAAATTTCACACCATGCATTACATTTGTTTTGCTTGGTCAGAAAATGGAAGGAAAAATTTGATTTTTTTTTAATCCATTGCCATGTTGGTCAAAATTATGACAACTAGGACATTTGGTCGTAATTGTGACAAACACGATCAATATAACTTTAAAAAAAAAGTTTCATTTCAATTCATTGTGATTATGCAACGAATAAGAGTTGAAGGAGGGCATGAATAGAAGGCACACAGTAAATATGTGTTGAAGTGATTGAACCAACACCATCTGTGTGTGATCAAACAGAAGGAAGATTTGTTTCAGACTTACACAAAATTAGGTTGGTATCGATTACTCTCATTCTATTTGTATTGTGTTTATACGGCATTAAACTATTTGTCAATTTGCAACAATATGGGTTACGAAGTGCTATTAGTTTTCAATTTGAGTAACCCAATTAGGGTTTCTTTTTTTGTATGAGATGAATAAATTGCATATGGTTTTTGCATGACAAACCTAGCAAATGAATCACGACAAACCTAGCATCTGTAAAGACGTTGATTTGGATTTTGACTCAAAAATTTCACTACATTACCCATTGAACATTTCACCATTTGTTAGTAGGGAGGAGGAATAGAAAATAAATTAACCATTGGAACTTCAAACCAACTTGTTGTTTGTACACAAAACTACTGGGAACAGTCAACAAAAGGACTGAGAAACTGCACAAATAATAGTTTTTAAAAGTTATAGTAAAATCTCATTCTGTCATATGTTCCTATTATAGAAACTGCCTTAGTTGATGCCATCCATCCAATAACACAAAAGTATAAGCATCCCAATCAAATTGCAAAGATGCTTTACAGAAACTATCACATACCATACACAAGACTCAAAAACCAACTTTCCCTTGGCTAACACTTGCCCTTTCTTTTAAACTAGTCAAGAATTTGTATAAATGTACAAGGAATGTGCCACAGAGGAGCTATAAACTTATATGTTTATGTATGGACATATGAAAAATATACCCAACCTTTGTCTTACCAACATACCATATCTACATACTCAATTTTGGTTCAATAACTTATAAACAAGATTTATAATTGTAAGGATAGGTGATGAGTATAGTATTATGTTTGGGATCTCTTGGAAATACAACATGGAGTGGCTTATTCCATAAGAAGTATTGTACACCATTACCTTGCCTTAATTTTTAGTCTATTTTAGATATATTGGATATTAAGGCATCTTAACCTAGAAACATTTCTTGTAGTAAGTGATCTACTTTTGACATTGTTGTATTTACATTATTAAATGTGTGGATCTTATCAAGGTGAGGATGTCCCAATTCATAGACCTAGAGGTGTGTATCTATGAAAAAAGTTATGTCTCAAATCACACAATAAGTGTTTTTGGGGATAGTTGAGAATTCACTGATGATAGGCAGCATACACCTTAAATATTGTCCCACTACAAATCAACTAGCTGATATTCTTACCAAGGCATTGGGAAGAGAAAAATTTGAGAAGTTTCATATTACAGGGGGAATGTTAATGTCTAATCATATCGGGCTCATTCATATTAGATTAATTTTATTTAATATTCTATTTTTAGTTTAGGTTTTTGTTAGTTTCCTGTTCAGGCAGTTTTGTATATCAGTTTATAACTGTTTATTGCTACCTTTTCTATTTATATGCTTCTTATTTTCTTTGATGTACGTAGTTTTGATAAAAATGAAATAAATAATTCATTTCAGTTTACCATTCTATAGCTTTTATTTTCAATTTTGGGCTAACATTGTTCATGGAGGAGCTGGACTCTGATCACCAACTTTGTTAATCACCAACTTTGTTAATGACTAAATGTGGCCGAATATTTGATCACCTTTCAAGCTCAAGTGTTTATATGGAATATTTATTCCTAAGCAATCATTTGAACAAAGAATTGATGCTAAAAGGAGGTGCAAATTCAAAAAAAAAAGAGGCAGACCTTACAATAGCCCTGTGTAAATCTAAAGTTGATGCTATGTCACAAATACTTGCCTGCATTCTACTCCATCATTAGCTTCTAGTTGGAGACCACATCTATGTTTTATTACCATTCCCATTGGTTACCCAATCTATCATTGTAATAAAACCCTAAACAAATTTTCTGGGGCTGCAAGAATATTAAATTAGCTTAGTCTGTTATGTACAATAAAATTAGGCTATTTTTTATAAGAAATTCTCATGAATAAAAGTTGTTCTTGATCTTCATACTTCACACGATTAGGAATTTTTTTTGAAACATATTGAGAAGAATAGATGTTGTTTTCTAATATTAATACTCCTTTGGAATTTTTGTAAAAGTTTTACTCCAACATACTCCTTCAAGTGTTTAAATAGTCTAGCCTTCCTCAAGAATCTCCAAATGCCAACACAAGCTTGCACAACACATGTTCAAGATCAAGGATAAGATATAGAAACTAGAGAATGATTAAGAAAACTTTGGCATCAAAATAAAACAATCACCAACTCTACAACATAGTTGAATGATAGAGGAACTTTGCTCATGAATCAAGTGAAGTTGATCACATCAAACATGAGTCATTCTGAACATGGATCATTCTGAACATGAATCGAATGATCCATGGATTGGCTTTCAAGATGGGGATCAACTATGGAACCCTAATCATTGAAGAATGAACTCAATTAATTCTTGTTGATTGGCTATGTCTGCTTACAATCATTTCATAACTTCTACTGTTATTAGAAGACATCAGCTTTCCACAAGTAGAAGATAAGAATGCTTCTTGGGAAACAGTTGTGTGACTTTTATGTTATCAATGTTTTAGATCATATTCAGTGATCTGTCATCATTTTTTCCCCTTTCTGATAAAAAATCTCAAATAATTGTTTCAAATAAACTCAAATATTAATAATTGAGTGTGATCGCAAATATTGATAAAAAACTCACATAATTATTTTCCAAAGAACAC
>MU225393.1:404251-415712 GCA_018584345.1 Thuja plicata
ACAATCCAAATCAAATCATAGGATATATTGACATTAATGAAAACCATTAATCACAACAACAATGATTTAGAAATAGCATCATATTATAATAATGTATCCATTTTTTATTTATGGAAACATTCATCAATATCAAAGCAAGCAACTCACTATCAAAAGATATCAGCATCAAAGTCCTCTATTATTCTCCTTTATTCTTCTCTCCCTTTGAAAATAATAAAAAGAGTAAAAACTACCCCTTACTAACTCACACTACTCCCTCGAAGAGGAATCTACTAACCATTGATGTAGAAAGAGAGTAAGCATGAAATGCATTGAACACATGCACACACTAGTGCATTTAGTGAATAGTAGGAAGGGGCACAACCCCTATCTTCTACCTAAGATACTTAAAAGTATCATTACACAACTATTTTGTAAAGATGCATGAAATTTTCTCCTTTATTGATACATATTCAAGCCTAACCTCATTTTCAAACACTTTCTCTCTTAAGAAATAATATATAATAGATGTATGGTTTGTTCAGGATTGATGCACTTGATTCTTTGAAATGTTTATAACAGTGGTATTATCACACATAATTGAGACCAGTTCATCAAATATTATATCAATATCCTTCAAATTATATTTCATCCATAATACTTGATTACAACATGAGGATGATGCAATTCATTAATATTCAAGAAGTAGATAATGTCACAAAATCATACTTCTTGCTTGAGCACGCAACCAAATGAGATCCAAGGAAATAATCTCCACTACTGGTACTTCATCGATTATCAAGGCATGCAATCTAATAAGAATCAATGTAAGTTGTGAGATGGACATTTGAACCCTTAGGAATACCATATTCCATAATCTTTTGTACCCTTCAAATATCTAAAGATCCTTTTTACCACCATAACATGGGATTCTTTTAGTTCTAGCTAAAATATGGCTGCTAAGAATATGACATACATAATATATGGTCTAGTATCATTCAAATACAATAGTCATCCAATAATGGATATGTACTTACTTGCATCAAATTTTTATCAATCATCTTCTTTAGTCAGCTTACATCCTGTAACAATAGGATTACATACCGGTTTAAAAGTTTCCAACCCAAACCGGACTGAGAAATGAATATGCCTTTACTTTTCTCGTTTACCTGCAATGCAATGAAAAAATTCAACTAACCAATCATAGGCATATTGAATTCCTTCGACATATCCTTTTCAAATTTCATGCACAAGTCATATTTTCCACCAAAAATTTTGTCATTAAAATAAACCAAAATAATGAAGATTTGATCTAAATAAATTCTATAATATAAATTACTATCAATAGATGCTTTTAGAAATTTTGGTCCACTTGAAAAATTCCTTGTGGATCCTTCAACCATGAACCTTCGGAACTAAGGACACATCAGCATGTCTCAAATCTCCTTCTAGGTGTACAGACAAAAATATCAACATGAAATTGCACACGAAACCTATCTTTGCCACCCTGTCAACACTGGTAAGAATTATCTTACAAGTCACCACCCCTATCCTCATAACTTATCTCAAACATGACACACACCTTTTTGACTTGACATAGACCAAGAACAAACTCCCTTAAATATCTGTTAATGTGTGCAACCACTTATCTACAATAGATAAACCTCACCAAACCTTTGAGAATACTACACCACAGGCCAAACTGATATGTTGACATCAATGAAAATACCAACACAACAAATAGCAAATAATCTCCCCTTTGGCATTGATGGAAACATATTATGTGAAAAATATGTAATGCAATCACAAACGAACAATTTTTTAGCCTTCCCAAGTTTTGTTTGTCATTGATGTTAGTATCACTATCAGTTTTGCCTCATCGGTTTCAACATTTTTTGTTGTGTCTTTTAGTATCAGTGCTTAGGCAATCAAAAAGATACACTAATGATCGTCACCATTAATTTTCCTGAGAGGATTATTGACATTTTTGGAGGATTAATTTATCACATAGAATAATCACTTAGATCCATTTTGTCTTCAACCAAAACTAGTTCATGAGCCAAGTTGACATGAAGGGAATTTACATCTATGGATAGTATATATTCATATATTGTGTACTTACCTAGATGCAAACTCATGATGAGATATAATGTGATGTAATGTGATCAATATAATGTGTATTATGTATATCCAAACTAGTGAAAAGTGAACTATGTACTTGTATAGGTAAAATGAGAAGAATAGTATATCAATGTGAACTATATTTGTGCATATGTCAATGCATGTTCTTTAGTTCAAGGTTTGTATATTTATGCATTAGTGCTAAGTTTTATACCATGATAGTGAGCCACCTTGATACTAAGCCACCCAAATAGTGAGCCAGCTACTATATTATATAACCAGTTACATAATACTTGAGAGCTATCCCTCTCAACATGGTTTTTCGCACCTTGGGTTTCAATGAAACAATATATGGTGTTATGTCTTGCAATTTTTTTTTGTTTTTCCTTTCCTACAAAACTGAACTATGCTAAATGATAAAATAATTAACTATTTCATATTTTTCAATGATATAATGATTCACCCCTCCCCTCTCAATATATTGGGTGTTCAACAATTTGTGTCAGAGAAAGGTCCTTTCAAAAAGTCTTTCCACTCAAAGGAGATCTAGGAAGTTGTCACCAACATCTTCTACGGATGAAAGTAAGTTCCTTTCAATATATGAAGATCTATAACTTTTTGAAGATGGAAACAAATCCGTATAAAAAAATTAAAATGGAAAATGGTTGTATCCAAAAATTGAAGGAACAAATCCAAAAATTCAAATCAAAACACAAGGATTTAACACATGATCTCAAAACAACAAATCAAGCTATCATCAATCTGAGATCCAAACTTGAAGAAAGTGATCAACCCAAGAAGTTAATAAACAATGTAATTAAAATAAAGATCGATGAAAACCTAAAAAATGAGTAAGAACTTAGATATCTTTCAAAGCTAGTAAGTTTGAAGTCAAGAGAGATGAAATGAAAGGAAATTTTAGTTCTAAAAAATGGGATGATACTTTGAAGGCTCAAAAATCACTGAAGATTAGACACAACTTTGATATAATACTGGTGAATGTTCTCACATCCCTATCCTTGAGGAAATTGAATTGGTTTTGGTAAATCATTCCACTCCTAATCAAATGGATTAATGTAAGGCCCTGGAAGACCCTTAGGTGAGTATGAATTTCCATTCTTTCAATGATCGATGTTTCAATTGTAATAAATTTTGTCATAAGGACATAAATTGTAGACTAACCTTAATAATAAATGCTTTACTAGTAGATACTTTAACTTTAATATTTTTGGTCACAAAGCTTATCAATGTAGAAAATATAGCAATAGTATGGTTTTTAGATATTGTTATACATTATTTCAATGTGGTCATAAAGCTAACCAGTGCAGGTCAAGATAGAAGAAACATAGTAATAGATGCTACAATTGTTATAATATTGGACATATCGCAAAGTATTGTACGTATATGGATGCTAAGAGGAAAAACCCGAAGAAGAAAATTTATAAAGAAAAAGTAAGAGAAGAGATGAAAAATATCTGGGTCAGAAAAGATGTTGGTAACTCTAGCACAGACACACAAGTTGCTACCAAAAAAATATTAGCCTTACGACTATCGGTAAGTGGAATAAAAATTGTGTCTATCTATCTCCTATCATCAAAAGTAAAAAAATAGTACATATCTACTTCTTTTTGGGAGTTGTCGATTGATGAAATAAGCAACAAATATTTATGTCAGTAAAAATGTATTTTTGTGGTTATACAACACATTTATTATATCTATCACCACATTATCTCAAGGCTACACAAGTACAACTCAATACTTATGGAATTACTTAATTATGAGAAAAAAGTGTAGTATTAATAATGGTGAAGCAAAAACTAAATTTATGGTTTTGCTAGAGAAAATTTTGGATGTGTTCAACACATTCCTTGAATTTGGTGTAGATTAAATTTGGGTAAGAATATATATCAGTAGGTTCCATGAAGTTTTCTGCTAGTTTGATAATGGTTATCATTTTATTTGAAAGGAAGTGATGAAGAGAGTCACCAGTCTCTACAACCTAGTAGAATAGCTAAAAAATAAAAACTTCAAATTTGACAAAGAATTATCCTAACTAGAGCTACTAATGATGGAAGATGTCTTATAATTAGTACCATGGATAATATTGCAGCAAGATATGCAATACAAGTCATTGGCTACAAAGTGTAATACACCAACCGTTAAAACTTTGTGGTGGCAACTATAATTTGTGTTGCTTATAAGTTCGTGAAATGTAAAAAATTCTAATATTTGGACTATTATCACCGATTGATTGAAAATTTGAAGTTAATTAAGACTAGTAGTAAGAATGTGAGTTTTTGTTTTGAATCTTTAGCTATTTGTTTGATTTTGTAATATCCATGACTAACATTTTTGAAATATCCATGACTAACTGTTATGAAAAATTTATCCCCCAAAGTAGATTTACATTTACAAAATTCTAATGAAACATTTACGTGCATACGATAAATTATATAATGAATTATTCTTTAGTTAACCAGAAAAAAAACATATAAACTTAACCATCTAATTGTATGGACAACATTATTCGAACTATCTTAAATATTGCCAAAAATTCAGCATGTTGCATATTCCATTTATAAATGGAATGTGTAATTGTTGGACTCCCTTCAATGTCTTTTACCAACACATATTACCCAAGTCAATATCATGCATCTCATGAATGACTATTGAAGATTGTGGTCTTGATATTATTAAAATAGCATAACTTTGTTTTATAATATTTTCATTAACCTTATGTTTACTTTGACGACACGTGTAATCAACTCACTTGATAGTAAAAACCTTATGGGGGGCTTACCAGATTTATCAAAGTTAGTCATGTTGAAGAAAGTGCGAGTTACAAGTGCATTAGTCCCTTAAAAATTTCAGTCTATATTTTCCAAAATTAAAAATAATATCTACTCAAACATGGAAACATAGAAATTCTAAACTCAAGTCATTATGTTGGTATTTACAAAACCACTTCTTGAGTGGGCATCTTCCAGACTGACTCTCTAGACTACCTAGTCTGAACGAGTTGTACGCATCTCTGCTATATATATAAATTACCTTTTGTTGTATCCAATAAAGAGAAACTATTGTACAATGATATAAAGAAAATTCTATTTTGATTTCCATTTGTGCATGTCACAGGTTTATAGGGAACAATAGTTTCAGTGGTGTGATTCCTCAAAAACTTCAAGATTTTAGTTTACTGAAACTCACATAATTTGATGATTTACTCCTTTCTTGTTTTGTCAAGTCTCTGAAAGTGACTTTTCTTAAAAGCTTTTTTTGTGTCTTCTTCCCCATAAACCTTGGATGTTGGAGTTTTTATACCCAAGGATCAAGTTGTTTACATTTCTTTGATATAGTATAGATATGAAGGAAATCACTCTCTATATGAAAAAGGCAAAATGAGGATTAACCTCTCATCCAAATGGGAGAAAGGTTGTATGAGTAGAAATAGGTGGTCCAATTGCAATAGTTGGTTTACTATTGCTGGTAGGGATAATTATTTCTCAAAAAAAATTGAAGATAAAAGCCATCATAAATGGGTAACCTTTATACATGTATGAGAAAGGCAGGGAAGTGTTTCCATGCTAAATTTTCAAATGTTAGACTCAGATTTATTTTACTGTAAAGAGGCATTATGTATGAATTGAGCATTGTCGAGGAAAAGTATGAAATGAACAATTACAATGGAAGTACATGACCTTATTCTAATGGATAATTTTTACGTAGAGTGCAGATTACTTGCGTGTTTTGGTACCAACTACCCAAAAATATGGTTCGTTCTCTCTAGACGAGATGATGACAGCTACTAAAAACTTCAGTAAAAAGATTGGACATGGTGGATATTGATCAGTATTTTTGGGTGAATTCACCGAAGGAAAACAAATTGTTGTGAAAGTACTCTCCCTATTCTCTAATTGAGGGATTACATAGTTCTTAAATGAGGTAATTTCAATAGTAATAATGCACATCCAAGAAACACTTTTCTACCACATAATTATTTGGTTCGTGAAAGTAAATTGTACATGACCAACGGATTGAACTTCTATCGAGAGTTCATCATAAGAATTTGGTGTGCTTACTCTGATATTGTAATGAATCTAGGGATCTCATTCTTTTTCTATGAGTACATGTTTTGAGGCTCACTAAATGACCACCTTTAAGGTAAAACTCTTCAAACTATTACCTTTTGTTGTATCCAATAAACAGAAACTATTGTACAATGATATAAAGAAAATTCTATTTTGATTTCTATTTGTGCATGTCACAGGTTTATAGGGAACAATAATTTCAATGGTGTGATTCCTCAAAAACTTCAAGATTTCAATTTACTGAAACTCACATAATTTGATGATTTACTCCTTTCTTGTTTTGTCAAGTCTCTGAAAGTGACTTTTCTTAAAAGGTTTTTTTGTGCCTTCTTCCCCATAAACCTTGGATGTTGGATTTTTTATACCCAAGGATTGAGTTGTTTAAATTTCTTTGATATAGTACAGATATGAAACAAATCACTATCTCTGTATGAAAAAGGTAGAATGTGGATTAGCCTCTCATTCAAATGGGGGAAAGGTTGTACAAGTAGAAATAGGTGGTCCAATTGCAATAGTTGGTTTATTATTGCTGGTAGGGATCATCATTTATCGAAAGAAATTGAATAGAAAAGCCATCATAAATGGGTAACCTATATACATGTATGAGCAAGGTAGGGAAATGTTTCCATGCTAAATTTTCAAATGTTAGACTCAGATTTATATTACTGTAAAGAGGGATTATGTATGAATTGAGCATTGTCGAGGAAAAGTATGAAATGAACAATTACAAGGGATGTACATGACCTTATTGTAATGGATAATTTTTACATGGAGTGCAGATTACTTGCGTGTTTTGGTACCAACTACCCCAAAATATGGTTCATTCTCTCTAGATGAGATGATGATAGCTACTAAAAACTTCAGTCAAAAGATTGGACATGGTGGACATTGATCAGTATTTTTGGGTGAATTCGCCAAAGGAAAATAAATTGCTGTGAAAGTACTCTCCCTATTCTCTAATTGAGGGATTACATAGTTCTTAAATGAGGTAATTTCAACTGCAATAATGCACATCCAAGAAAAACTTTTCTCCCACACAATTATTTGGTTCGTGAAAGTAAATTGTACATGACCAATGGATTGAACTTCTATCGAGAGTTCATCATAAGAACTTGGTGTGGTTACTTAGATATTGTAATGAATCTAGGGATCTCATTCTTTTTCTATGAGTACATGTCTGGAGGCTCACTAAATGACCACCTTTATGGTAAAACTCTTCAAACTATTTCCTTTTTTCGGGATGTGAAGCCCAACAGTCAAATGACTGTTCAGTTTCTCTTGTCTCTTCGTATTTGAAGAGCTCTTTATAAATGACTATTTGTAGTCATCTATTGTATTGATTGGATTGTATCATTGTACTGTTGATTAGATTAATATAAGGATTCCTCACTTCAAATGTCGGTGTAGGCAAAATTCTGAACCACGATAAAATTGTGTTCTATGTGTTTTGTCTTCCTTGTTTTTTTTTTCATTTCGTCTCTCTTCTTGTTTATATATTTACAATTGGTATCACAACTATGATGTAATAGATGTTTTGGAATCATAAAGAAATTCTATGAAAATAGACAAAGCTAATTTGTCTGATTGGGTTTGAGCTGTCATGTCCATGTCATATAGACATCGAGAATGTTATGATAAAGTCAAAGTTGTTTATCCTCTGGAAGACTCACTTTTTAGGATGAATTATATGTTGAAACCAATTCTCTTATGGAGGAGTTCATAGGCATCTTAGAATCTAGTAGTAATAGTACAGAGAATTGTTGTTTATTTGGCTGTGAGAGATGTTTTTTTGGAGGATAGGAGCTTGTTGTAAGTGTGAGCTATGATTGGACATGAAAGCAGTGGGTTTTTTTTTTTAATAGATACTGCTAGTATTATTTACTATGAGTATGACAGAGGTGCAGAAGATGAAGGAGTAGAAGATGTTGAGGTTATTGTAGCCGAGAAAAGAGGCCTATATATTGGCCAAGAAGAAGGTCAGGAGGCCCAAGCTACTGGTTATCCTATAGACAAGGAGGCTCATAATGAGTTAATTTTATCTTCTGAAGATGGAAGAGGATTTTCACATGACTTCTTGTCTCCACATGACATGTCTGCTAACTTCTCCCAACCTATAGACTTGTCATGCCAAACACTTGCCTTAGATGCTATGCGGGTACAATCAGATAAAATTGTTCATTCACAAGGTTGCATTGAACACTTGTAGCCACAAGCGCTTGGATAAATAAAGGAGAATGGTGGTGGTGAAAATGAGACTGTTGTGGCACCATGCATGGATAGCTCTATGGTAATAGTTGCAGTCATTGAAAGCAATGAAATCACGGTCACCAACTGAGGAAACTCAAGGGTTGTACTTTCCCATGGCGTTTATGTGATTCCTTTCATTCTCAATCATAAGCTAGATAGAGCAGACAAAGTGGTGCATATCGAGGGCAGTGGTGGCCGCATAATATTCTATAAATACTCTAGTTTGGATCATTTCCTACGTACAAGTCAGATTTGGGAGACTGTGGGTGTTTCATAGTTTAGTGTGAGTAACGTTTGACAAAGCCCCACGACGAACAACGTACCATATCTTTTTCCCATGTGGTGAAATAAATATGGATGGTGTGGGAATCACACATGTTCCACCCAGAGGTATCTTCAACATTGAGGACAGTTGGGCCACGATGGATCATAAAAAATGGAGTACAGATTTCTTGACGCTAAATGGAAAAGGAAATGAAGACCTAAGCCTGATACACTTGCCTTCGTTAGATACCTCCACATATAGGAAAGGTTCTTTGAATGGTCATCAAACTACATTAGAGGTACCTGCACAACATGATTTTATCCTTCAAAAGTCATTTCTGAGCACACATTGAACTCCAACAGTAAGTAATAATGCCCAACAAGGGATCTCGAGTTGGGTTGTAGCAGCCTTGAAAGGAGGGAAGCCTACGATTGAGTATATGGAAGACAATGAGTTTGACAAAAACATAGAAGAGTTGTCTATGAAAAAATCTTAGTTTGGCTACACGCTTAAAATTTGGTCATCAACACTTAGTAATGAGAAATTCATAAATCTCCTTGAATGTTGTCAGCGCAAGAGTTTGAAACATACTCAGAGTTGAAAGAATCCTTCAAGATGACAGAGTCAGTTTGGAGCTTTTCCCAACTAGAGTTTGAAAGATGTTTTCTCTAATCTCTTTAGGAATTTTTTGTCACGTTCTACTTTTTGTGGGTGGAAAAACCAACACAACAAAAGATAGATAAAGGCATACAAGCTTGGATATAAGAAAAGAGCTATATTCATGCTCTAACACATACATCTAAGATAACAGATTTGAGCAACTGCATCGAGATCTTTCAATGATTTTAGCAGGAGAAAATATCATTTGTGATGGAAATCATAAGGTTTTCTTGCTCGGATCAGACATCAAATTGGGATGTAATGATGGGGGTATATGATTATATTTTTTCCTAATTTTTTTGAAGGAGATAATATATTTAACTCTGATTTGATGTGGAGAAGACTCATTCAGAGTGTGCTGGAACAAAGTATGGCAAAGTTGAGATCTTCTCAAGGTATCATTATTTTTTTAGATTCAGAATAGGAAGCATTGGATGCAACAATGCATGGCTATGTTGGTTGGACTTCACAAGGGATATTGTTGGGATGTGAAGCCCAAGGGTCACATGACCATTCAATTTCTCCCTTCTCTTCATATTCAAAGAGCTTTCTATAAATGATTGTTGGTAGTCATGTATTGTATTGAGTGTATTTTATTATTGTATTGTTGATTAGATTGATATAAGGATTCCCTGCTTCAAGTGTGGACATAGGAAAATTGTCTAACCATGATAAAATCATGTCCTCTATGTTTTATCTTCCTTGTTTTATGTTTCATTTCATTTATTTTCTTGTTTATATATTTACACCTTTCACTAGTAGGCATTGAAAAATAAACTAAAAACTCTTAAGAAACATATCTAATCGTTATTTTGTGATTGGTCATAACATATCAAAATATCTTAAATTAGATTGAAAAGCAAGGCTTACAATAGCTTTAGATGCAGCGCAAGGTAAAAAAATAGTTTCATGTTATCAATTCCCATAAATATGAACCAAATTATTTTATTTGATTCTTCTAATAGTTCATTTTCTAGGATTAGAATACCTACACAAATATTGTACTCAAAAAATAATTCACAAGGATATAAAGATAGCCAACATTCTTCTTGATGCTAATTTAATCAGAAAATTGGTAGATTTTGGTCTATCAAGAGTGGCAACTGATGATGTTTCCTATGTCATTGCGACTATGAGAGGAACTTCTAGATATAAAGACCATAAGTAATTCTACACTTTCTTTTTTCTTGAGATCGAATGAATTTTCTCCATTATTATTTTCTATATTTGACAATTGGCCCCCTATTTAACAGACATTTCACCACCCATGTGTTGACAAATAAAAGTGATGTGTACAATTTTGGTGTGGTTTTATTAGAGATAATATGTGGTAGGAGACCTATTGATATAACCCTATCGAAGCCTCAAATGGGTAATAAGTCAAAATAAATTTTTCAGCTTTATGGATTGAATTACATGATGTTCTTAGTGATGAGAGAAACTCGTAATTTCTTCCCATAGGTCACACAATTGGTGAACTTGGATAATGATTTAATCAATATCAGAGAATTTGTTGACAAAATCTTGGACATTAATTATAACAAAGAATAGATAACTTGCGTCGCCAAACTAGCCATGATTGACAATGACCCTTCCCATAGGCAATCAACAAGTGATGTCGTGATGGAGATTAAAGATTCCATGAAAAGTGAGATTTGAAATAATACATTGTCCTTGAAATCATCTAAGAATTAGAGGAAGGCAATGTCTCTTTATAGAAAATAATGCTTATAAATTCTTTAGGTTAAGCGCTATCTTCTCATATGAACATGCTATTTTTTTTTAAGAACTTCATTGTAACTTAGAAATATTAACAATTATATTAAGGGAAATCAACGTAACATCTTCATTGCTAAATATAAAGCCTTGATATTATATTTATTTTTATATATTTAGTAGTTAAAAAAGTGGATAGAATATTTGTATTGAAAATGATATTTAGAAGGGACAATATAGAAGATTGATCAAACATATTTATGTCACTTTAATTTATAATATTTTCCTTGAATAAGATCTAAAAAACTAAACACTTGAATATAGGTCCATTCTTCTGGGCATGAGGGTGTGTTCCAATTCTACACCTTTGTGAGCATCATCCCTA
>MU225393.1:415812-427122 GCA_018584345.1 Thuja plicata
GCACATTTGGACTCCACATTATACTCCCTTAATCATCACAACCTTTCATATGTCCTATATCATTATTACTTTGTCTTCGCATGACTTCAACATATTATAGCCTACTATGATCAAAACAAAAACATAACAACTAAAGGTCATATACATCCCGAAATAGCTTCTCTTAAGCTCACATGTATTCATTTATCATATACTGTGTTTGCTGACAAAAAATGTACTGCTATACTCTTTAATTCTACTTTCATGACTTAGTCATTTTGTAAGCTATAACTCCAAAATAGTGTTTGACACCAAGCGACCATCCATACCAGATGTGTTTCCATAAATGGAAACCATAAAGTGTTCTAGAATATTTATGAATGAACCACTTTCCAACAATAACATGTTATAGCTATTATAATAAAAAATCCCATGTAAAGCATTGTAGATTAAGAACTTTAAAAAAAAAAAAAAGATAACAAAAGATGCATCACCTGAAAAAATATAAATTAAAAGTGTCATGAAATAGAAGAAGGAAATCAAGCAAGTGTGGGTTCAGAAAAAAAATATGATAAAACAAATCAAGTCTGATTGTTCAAACAACATTACATGCAAAATAAAACAACCTTTACATTGTTAACAATGGGTGCTCCAACCACATGATACAAGACAAGATAAGGTTTTAAAAACTTGAGGATTTGAATGTTAGTTCAATTATATTTGGAGACAATTCTTCAATCAAAATAAAAGGTAAAAGAATACTTAGTATTGGTGGATAGCTGAAAACTCATAATGTGTATTATGTTGAAGGATTAAAGCATAAATTGTTTTAAAATAAAGTATAATTTGGATGTGTGACAACGAGTACAATATTAATTTTGACTGGACAAAGTTTGTTAAGTAATGAAAGGGAGAAATAGAATAATAATTATTGAAGGTAAGAGGACATATGGAAATGTATACAATTTGAAAGAATGTTATGCATCTTTATCATTGATAGGACCAGTAGATGAGAGATATATGTGGCATAGATGATTAGGCCACATAAAATTTGACAATATTGTCAAGGTAAGCTCCAAAGGCTATGTAGGACGCATTCCTAAGATCACTAAGCCAAGGGTATGTGCAAGATCATGGTATGCCAAAAAGTGGTGATGCAAAAAGAAGTCATGATTGGTAGATTGATTGAAAAAAAAACAAAAAAACTATAACTTTCAAATGGTATAACATTTTTCTAAATATCAAACATATGTCACATTATATATGCTTCACCTACCATAATAAAAATGAAAAAAAAAAAATCAATTTGATGAATTTTAGACTATGTTAAGGTGGTCAAACATGGAAGCTTTTATATTTTGGAAACATTTTAGATGAAAAATCATAATTAATTATTTACTTGGAAAAAAATTAGACAAAAATATGCGTCACATCCATACATGAGTCTACTGCTTATATCTATAATCTTGTAAAAACATTATTATTTGATTGTGTTTAAGGTGGTCAGACATACACCTACTTTACATCTTTTTAGTCCTGGTTGATAGACCAATTGAAAAATAACTATAGCTATCAAATGGTATAACTTTTTTGAAATCCAAAACTTGAGTCACATTCTATGATTTACCTACTATAATTAAAAAAATTAAAAATTTTCAATTTGAAGAAGTTTAAACTAAGTCAAGGTGGTTAGACATGAGATTTTGTATATTCTGGAAAAGTTGTAGTAGGAAAATCCTAATTAATTATTTACTTGGAAAAAATACAAAAAAAATATGTGTCACATCCAGACATGAGTCTTATTCTTATATCTAAAATATTTTTAAAAATATTATCATTTGATTTTGTTTAAGGTTGTCAGACACACACCTACTTCTTATCTTTTTCCTGAAATTTTCATACTACTACATTGAAATTTGAATTTTTACCATATAGAATACTTTTTTTTTCAAAAAAGGGCTAGTATCTTAGAAACTAAATTCAATTTTATATATATTCTCTTCTTACATATTTTTTATATAATATTGATAACTTGTTGAAATTTTTATGTGGACTTGCCTAACCCTGATTTTTTTAATTTTCATTGCCAATTAAGGACTTGTTTGGCATACCATGATCCTGCACATTCCCCCAAAATATACAATTTTTAATGAATGTCATATGGGTAAGAAAATTAAGGTAAGTTTCAAGACAAAGGAGTATTCAACAACAAGACCTCTTGAGTTAGTTTGCACAGACTTGTGTGGTCCCACCAGAAAAAGATCTTTAAATGGTGAAAGATACTTCATGCTAATAATTGGAGACTTCTCAAGAATGAAATGGGTCACCTTCCACTATTACAAGTCACAAGATTTTAAAAGGTTTAGAATATTTATAAAAACTCATCAATCCAATCCAAATTTTGACATTGTTCAAGAAACAAAATCATCTTTAGAAATTTTTATCCTCTCATAGCCTAATACCTATGTCATGCCAACATTGTAACATAAGTTAGAGTAGCAATGATTTTTTTTGCACCACGTCCGATAGGATAAGAAGCTTAGGTAATTAATAAGGCCATAAAATTTCATGAATAGGTCAATAACCCATGATAAATTTATCTAAACCTCCTAATTATTCTTATGTAATATTGGAAAATATGGTTCACTGGTCCAAACATGCAAAATAGGAATAAAATTTATTCGTCTCAATATGTCTTAGAGAGTAATCAAATTGGCCCTAATTAAAAATAATTGTATAAAGGTACTTTAATTATAGTGATATAATTATTCTTTATTTTTTTTATATGATTGGATAAGATAGGGAAAGAACTAGATACAGAGATGTGATTTTAACAATAATCAACATAAAACATAAAGTTACATTTAATACATATGAAAACTCTGAGTGCGGATCCAAAATTTATAATTATAAAGGAACTTGTCACCAAAATATCTACTTAAAAATGTGGGACTATATAGCTAAGTGATCGATTCCCAAAGATGTCTAATACAAATATCATAATAAAATCTTGAATCAAGATGTTACATTGACCATCTATCTAAAATTTCATAAAAAAAATGTTTCATAATATCTGGCTAAGCCACAATGGAAAAGGTTTCTTACTCCTATAAAGTCTTAATATCCTTGCCTCAGTCTTCACTTTATAAATCTAAAATACTTCTCTTTCAGATTTGAATACATGCACGTGAAAGAATAGAGAAAATGGTGTTGGGTCATATAGATTTTATCCTAAGTAAAGTGCTAGGTAGGAATTAACCTCTGCTACAACAAAAAATGTATAAAAGAGGGATTTCCGCTACAATGTAGAGGCTAAATATTAAGTAAAATGTTCAATTAAAAATGAAATAACTTTTCTATGAATTATCCTTATTTTGAAGTCTTTATGAGAGTTTAATGTTGTTAGGAGGGAGCTCATCTATGTGCTCACTCAAACATATGATCATAATCAAGGATACCATCTTGAATCCTCAAATCCTTAATGTTTTACCTCTTGTTGACGTTTAAGGATATAAAAGGGTGACCCTTCATTTTATACTCAACCTCATGAAACTTATTGATACTCTTAATGAAGGCCAATAGTCAAAGTATTTTCCTTCCCATCTTTTTTTTACCATTGAAGGGTTCAAATTTGATCACTTTTTGGCTTGACTATGAAAACTAGTGCAATATTCTAGATACACTGGGGAATTATAAAGCCTTTTCTAGTCTCCTTGGGCTTGAAGTAGGCTAGGGAGACAAAAATGATGCTAAACTTAAAAAACATGACAAATTTTTTGAGTAAAATTATCTGAATTCGAGGGCATAAAATATGAAGCACCAAAGTAATCCCTAAAGTGACATAAAAATTGTATGAAGATACAACTTAAAATACTTGATTTATCCCCCAGTTTAGTATGATTATGAACTTACATTCGTACTCTTGGGAAAGTACATGATAACATCCAAATAATTTCACATAGATATTAGAGAGAAAATAAAATACCAAGCCACAGAGTACTTATGATATAATCTATATAAAGGTCAAGACAAAGGGAGGAATGTGATTTGTGTGAGTTACACAAATATATAGCATGCAAAAAGAAAGAAGAAAATACAAATTCTAGGTCTAGTAAGGTGTTTCTTATCATGAATCATATGTGAAGAGAAGTGAAGAGACACAACTTCTTGATCTTGTAAGGGTTAATATTTATGAGTTTGGTTAGCAAGAGAATATTCAAACTAGTATAGGAAGGTGTCTTGTGCTAGTTGACTCTAGATATTCGATAGTAAAACCTTGGTTTAGGAAATAATCTAAACATGGTGACTGCAAAATGGTTGTCGCAACATTTACTAAATACACAAATTACAACAAAAAACCTCAAATTACAAAGTAGTCGAAAACCAAAATGGAAAATAAATGCTACAAAATACTCCAAATAAAAAATATTAAAAATATATATACTGTCGACCTACAATATAATCTGAAGAATTAATATCATTAAATTTATAGTATACAATATAGGTGTAACTCTTTTATAACACAACTATTTATTTAAACCAAAATTTAGAGGACATAAGTTGGTGTTCGTCAATGAAGATGAGCTAATTCGTTCCCATTTTTATGTGTAATTTTTACTCTCAAAATATATTGATTGTTGGGTGATATTTAAGGGAAAGATATATGTATTATTAGTTCTAGATGAATTATTCAACAATTACTCAATTGATTAATCATTATTTTCAAGAAAAAAGTGGGGATAATAGTTTGTTTTAAGAAAACATAGGTATTTTGTCTTAAATAGAAATGAATTGGATGTTCCTTAGCCCTATGAGCTATAGGATATATTTTCCTTCTACTACTTTTTGAATTTTTAAAAAAATCTAGCTTGGATGTCATGTTGAAGTCAACCTGAGCTCATCAAGCCTCTATCCCTGGAAGAAATATTTATTAATATTATTGTAAATGACAACACATTCCACCAAAAGTAGTCAACACACTTTTCTAGAGTGGGTTGTGTCTATTCAATACAATCTTAATATTGTGCACATCTTTATAATATATATTTTTTAAAGACATATAATGATAATCTAATAGAAAATTGATATGGAAAAAAAATTGTATAAGAAAATGTATTAAATTAAATAAAATAAAGACAAAGCTTTTCAATTACAAAATGTGGTCACTTTGTACCAAAACCAATATCTAGTGCAATGTAATCTCCACAACTTGCACATATAAACAAATGTACATTGATAATACAATTATATATTTTATTGTTTTCTATGTCTAAATAAATTTAAAACCTTGTGGATTGGTTGAGCATGGAGTCATCTTTCATATTTGATATGCACTCTTTCTTTTCCTATGGGACCACTTGTTCTCTTGAAATAGCATTCTGAGTGTGATACTAGTGGTTGAGACATTTTAGTTATAGAGGCCTCTTCAACTAGTTAACTTGGAGCCTTAGTAATTTTAAGTCTTACTTTTGCTTTGTTTTATTTTATGTGCCCTTGCACATGGTTGTATGCATTAAGATCCTTGGTTTTGGGACTTTTTTTCTTGAATTAATTCACATTTTTTCCCATGATCATCTCTCTCTTCATATGTCTCTTTCTTCTACTTTATTGTGAGTATGTGTTTAGACTTACACTATCGCTAAACTAGGGGCTAGATGCAACATCATAAATTATACACACATTTCTAAGGTATATGATTTCACACTTAGCACCCATTTTAGTGTTTTTTCTTTCTTCTATACATCCAAGAATATTGCTATGCAAATAATAAAAAAGACAAGAATAATAAAAAAGAAAAAAAAAAGTGTATAAGAAAACTATTAAATAATTTTTTTTTAAAAAGACAAATCTTTGGAATTATAGAATGTGGTCACTTTCTACGAAAAAGGTATTTAGTGCAATGTAATCTCCATAACTTACACATATAAACAATAGTTCAATGATAATATAATTGTATATTTTATTCTTTTCTATGTCTAAATAAATTATACACCTTGTTGATTGGTTGAGCATGGAATCATATCTCATCTTTGATGTGCACTCTTTCTTTTCCTATGGGACCACTTTTTGTCTTCAAATAGCATTCTGAGTGTGATACTAGCGGTTGTGATATTTAAGTTATTGAGGTCTCTTCAACTAGTTAACTTGAAGCCTTAGTAAATTTAAGTCTTAGTTTTTCTTTCTTTTATTGTATGTGCCCTTGCACATTGTTGTATGCATTAATATCCTTGGTTTGGGGACTTGTTTTCTTAAAATTATTGATATCTTGTCTCTTTGAAGTCTTTCCCATGATCACCTCTCTCTTCATATGTCTCTTTCTTCTATTTTATTGTGAGTATGTGTTTAGACGCATACTCTAGCTAAACTAGGGGCTAGATGTAGCATCATAAATTGTACACACATTTTTAAGGGATATGAATCCACACTTAGCGCCCATTTTAGTGTTTGTTCATTCTTCTATATATCAAAGAAAATTGCTATACATTTAATAAATAATAATAATAAAAAGAAGAAAAAAAAATGTATAAGAAAATATATTAAATAAAAAAAATATAAAAGAAACACAAATCTTTGGAATTATAGAATGTGGTCACTTTGTACCAAACCTAGTATTTAGTGTAATGTAATCTATATAGCTTGCACATATAAACAATAGCAAAATGATAATATAATTGTATGTTTTATAAAATGTATGAAAAAGCCTTTCCTTAGAAGACATGGATGAGGAGGTTGGTGGGTAGGACTAATAGTATGTCACGAAGAAAAAGAACTATGTGAATATGAAGCACTTTTTCACATTTACTTTCGTTATTGAATGTATAACTCTGGCTACTTGGATTCGGGATCTCCTCCGGCTTGTCCTAAAGAGTGATTTGTTTTGGGATTTCCTGTGGCTTGTCATGTAGGAAAAGGGCTCCCCATGTCACAATATGTAACATGTGATATGAGTTACGGACGCAGCAGTGAACATGATTACTTTGGAAACATGACATAAGAGAGGGAAAGTATTAGGTGACTGTTCCAGCTATCCCCATGTGAGTCATATAAGTCTAGATTAATTAACGGACAAAAAAAATGAGTGCACATGAGGACAAAATGAGTGCACATGAGGACAAAATGAGAAAAATATTCATCAACAATTTATTATTGATGTAAATAAATCCTTAAAAAAGGCAATACAGCCAACCTATCACATAGTTCAAAAAGGTCAATAGTGATAACCATCAATAGTTACAAACTAACTAAACAATTAACTTATTGTAATATGACAACACTAATTTTTTTTTATCATTACATAAATAGTTTATTTAGCTAAGCAAGAGAATTATCTCTATAGTGAAATCTACCTTTTCAACCTTAGTAATTGTTTTTTCTTGTGATATTTCATTTTTGTATGTAATTCAATAATCATTGATTCCAAATTCACTCATAGACTCTAATCTATTATAAGAGTATAGCCACCTAAAACTTTCAATGAATTATTGTAATGTAATATTACCTTTCAAAAAAATTATTAAAAAAAAATTAAAACACACAATAAATAGGAGATGTATGCAATAAAACAACCAAAAGATATATATTAAATTATCAGCTAAAATGATCTAAAATATGACTCAAATGCCTAGTTTGTAATTAAACATCAATATTTATAAATAATATTAGCTTATAAATAATATATTATTTTCACTTGTTAGAAGCTCAAAGTTATCAATGACTAAAAGTACAAAGTTCTGTCATAATTTTGACTAACTTTTCAGCACTAATTTTTAAAAATAATAGCATAAAAATAATTCTGGTCAAACATATGGTCTAGCTAAATTCACTCTATTTTTGGTATCGACAAAAATTATCTAATTAAAAGTATTCACTTAATCTATAGGTAGTGTTATCCTCAATTTTTTCTAGCTAAAAATTATGGGATAAGCCTACAAGATTTCTCTATTTGGTAACTTGCACACTCTAGGCATGAGGCAATCCCTGGATTCTCTTACATGCATTTTATTTCCTTGGAAAGTCTCTTTGTTTAGATTTTGTGCAATCCTTTCATTTTCTAGAATTCTTTAAATTTAGGAAATTGAAAATTTTTAGCACTTGCAAAGTTAGGTCTGGAACCCGACATTAAGAGTATTCAAATTGCATTATCCATAAGAAAGTGAGTTTTTAAACCCTGACTTTCGTTTCCCTTTGTATAGAATTGCTTATTGATTAGGTTTTAAAAGCCCAATCAACACCTTCTTCTACCCTTCTATTATCAAACCTTGTAATCAGGGTTTGAAGTCCTAATTGTAATTCATCATTGTAATCATCAGATGTTGGTGGGGTTTTAAAATTGGACTAGCAAATTTCATTATCACTTGCATGTAATTGGGTATTAAAAAACCAATCTCAACTCATATTTCTCTACATTACCAACATGTAATTGGGTTTTCATAACTCAATTTTAAGGAGCTCGCAAGTCCCATAAAATACATCTCTTGCAATCAAGTGTTAGAAACCTCACAACAACGTGGAGTTCACTCAATGGATTGAAATCCAATTTCTAAAACCCAATTACAAGGTATCATTGTATACTGACCACACACTTGCAATGGTGTTTTAGAAACCCTATTACAAGCCATTCTTCCTTGCACATATTTAATTCTTATTATAAAACCCAATTGTTTGTTTCATTTCACTACGTAGACTTGAAATTATGTTTCTAAAACCCAATTTCACATTTCCTTTCACCGTGTACACTTGCAATTAGGTTTCTAAAACCTGATTGTGAGGTGACTCTTTCTTCACTAACATGAAATCAGGCATCTAAGGACTGATTACATGCAAAATTTTGCACTACCCTATATACTTATAATTCTAGTTTTGAAACTCAAAATGATAGTATCATAGACTTAGTCATTTTCAAGCTCCTTTTTTTTTGCATTTTTCTGAGTTTCCTGAAACTATGTATTATCTTTGTTAGGAATTTGTCCGACTCTAAAAATTCTTAAATCTATTTCTATAACTCTATTCCAGATACCCATATCTATATAAATAAATCAAATGACTCTCGGACATGAGTTAGAAAGTCAATATATGAAGAGTCCATTAGAAAATATTTTTGGCAACAAATCTTGTCTTTGGAGATTTAGTTTAACTTTAGTCATGCACTATGTAATTTGGTTTTGAAAAATTACTATTGTTGTCTAGATGACATGAAATATTAATATATTATTCATATCTGAAAGCAATTATGAAGGTTATGTAAGGAGGGGGTAGCTTTTTAATTGCATTATAACCAGCAGAACTACATCATGACCATTAGGCAGTCAATAATGTAATAATATAATATGCAAACAAGGAGAACATCCTCCCTCCCACCGCTTATTACATTGATATTAGAAAGATCAAAGAAACCTTTACCTAGGAACCCCCCTTTAAGGCTTGCATAGGAAAACATGTTGATTCTACAATATAAAAACATATTCTGATAAAATATTTTTCTTAAAATGCAAATCCCGAACTAAGTAGGATTCCATCAAGCTATCTCCTAAGGTTCCATCAAGCTATCTCTTAAGGTTCCATCAAGATATCTCTTAAGGTTCCATCAAGCTATCTCTTAACCTTTAGAAAGGTGTAGCTTCGAGTTGTCTTCTTAAGCTCTCATTCCTAAATTCACAAATCACAATTTTTTGAATTATTCAATAATGATCCCTAAGAGATGTGATAGATCTCTATCATGGTATAGTGACTATGAAAGGGTATAATACTAAATCAAAGGCTTTGAATATCACTGGACAAAAATCCATATTGAGCTAAACACCTAAATCTCAAACTTGTCTTCATACCTACGCATACCTTTTTTCTATTGAACAATCCACAACCAATAATTGTAATTGTAACACGGACCAACATACTTGAACAATTCAACAAATTTGTTGTAACATACCTTTATTCCATCCATGGAAAATAGGTCCAAACCATGTAATGAGGATGGAGCTATGTGATATATCCTCTCATTAACACAAAAATTAGTGTTAATTGGAGGTAGCTCATTGGGTACTCATTCTTTCTCAATATGTGTGTACCAAAAGGGCACCTTGATGTCGCCTTTGGTCTCATCATCATAAGAACATGACCCCCCTTTAGCAAGGAAAAATTACATGCGTTTATCAAATTTTTTTCTAATCTTTTGACCTGTAGTTAATCTCCCCATTTTAGCCATACTACATGTACAAATTTCATCTACCATTCCCTCATTTCCCTCATTCAATGTAGATAGATCTAACAAGTACCTATTTGGTGGCTCCTGCAATCCATCAAATGAGATATTTGTCACGTCCCCACTTCAAATAGAATTTTGATATTATTTAAATAATATATATAGAATAATCAAGTCATGAACCATACGTACGATTCTTCTTTGTCTATACCTGGGAGATATAAAATGTACTAAGTTGAAAGTGATTATATAATTATATGTCTATATGATTCTTCTTTGTCTATATATACATTATATGATTATATTATATGTCTATTTATAACATATGTGCTCAGTGATAAACAAGAAGAATATAAGAAAATTATGTCTATTTATTGACTTATACCTGCTGATCCATGTCACTGTGCACAATCCATGGCAAAGGGGTTAAATTTCCTATATATGATAATCATTTATCTTAAGTTAGCTAAAAATTACATGATACATATGCTACAAATAACTTAGAAGACAACATAAACAATATGCACAATTGTAAACATGAACAAAGTTACCTTATATATGGAATGCAAGATCATCAACAGAAGGGGTGACTATGTCTATAGTCAATTGCCTATTTGCAAAAAGGGTGATAATCAAACACAATATATACATGTATCATAAGCAATTAATTGAGCATTGTAAGAAAAAAATTGGTAATTATAAATCACCTATGTTGTAATAATTAGAATTGAACACAATAAATATGTAATCATTAGAATATGTCATTGATCATCTTATTCAGCCATCTCATCATCATCGCCATAATCATCATCATACGTTTCATTGCTACGTTGGATAAACCATTCATAACCTTCAAGTTGACCAACAACAATACAACGTCAAGAAGAGTTGTTTGGGAGCCTTCATATAGGGGCTCATGTGCCTTCTCAAGTATAGGTACATCAAGTTCTGCATCATCATCATCATCATCATCATCATCATCATCATCATCTTCATCATCATCATCATCATCGTGATCTTCTTCATCATCATGGTCTTCTTCCATGGGATCATTACCTTCTACTTCTATATTCACACCTCCATGTTCCCTCATTTGGAAATCCACGTTCTCTGAATTGTCATGGTCCATAACA
>MU225393.1:462980-481910 GCA_018584345.1 Thuja plicata
TATATATATAATGTCCTAATTCCTTTTTGGGTTGGTATTTTATTTTCTCTCTAATGTCTATGTGAAATTATTTTCATGTTATCATATAGTTTCCCAAGAGTATGAATGTAATTTCATACTCATACTAAAGTGGGGGATAAATCAAGTATTTTAAGTTGTATCCTCATACAATTTTTATGTTCATTTAGGAATTACTTTGGTGCTTCATATTTCATGCCCTTGAATTTAAATAATTTTAATAAAAAAAGTTGTCATGTTTTTTAAGTTTAGCATCGTTTTTGTCTCCCTGGCCTATTTCAAGCCCAAGAAGACTAGAAAAGGCTCTATAATTCCCTATTCCATCGAATATGGCACTAGTTGTCATATTCAAGAAAAAAAAAACCAAATTTGAACCCTTAAATGGTCAAAAAATGATGGGAAGGAAAATACTTTGAATATTGGCCTTCATTAAGAATATCAATAAGTTTCATGAGGTTGAGTATAAAAGGAAGGCTCGCCCACATCATTGGTATCCATAGACATCAACAAGAGGTAAAACATTAAGGATTTGAGGATTCAATATGGCATCCTTGATTATGTTCAAATGTTTGAGTGATTACAAAGATGAGCTCCCTCCTAACAACATTCAACTTTCATAAAGACTTCAAAATAAGGATAATTCATAGAAAAGGTATCTCTTTTATAATTCAACATTTACTTAATATTTAGCCTCTAAATTATAGTAGAAAGCCCTCTTTTATACATTGTTTATTTTAGCATATGTTAATTCCTACCTAGCACTTTACTTAGGAAAAAATTTATATGACCCAACACCATTTTCTCTCTTCTTTCACGTGCATGTATTCAAATTTGAATGAAAAGTATTGCAGATTTATAAAGTGAAGACTAAGGCAAAGAGATTTAGACTTTAAAGGAGAAAGAAAAATTTTCCATTGTGGCTTAGCTAGATATTATGAAGCCCTTTTTTTTTATGAAATTTTAGATAGATGGTCAATGTAATATCTTGATTCAAGATTTTCTTATGATATTTGTATTAAACATCTTTAGGACTCGATCACTTAGCTATACAGTCCCACATTTTTATGTTGATATTTTCATGAAAAGTTCCTTTATAATTCTCAATTATAGATCCCTACTCAAAGTTTTCATATGTATTAGATGTAACTTTACGTTTTATGTTGATTATTGTTAAAATCACATCTTTGTATCTAGTTCTTTCCTTATCTTATCCAATCATATATAAAAATAATAATAAAGAATAATCCTATCACTATAATTTGTGCCCAAATTATTCCAATTATTTTTAATTTGGGCCAATTTGATTACTCTCTAATACATATTTACACGAATAACTTTTATTCCTATTTTGCTTGTTTGGACTAGTGAACCGTATTCCCCAATATTACATAAGAATATTTAGGAGGTTTATATAAATTTATCATGTGTTATTGACCTATTCATGACATTTTAGGGCCTTGTTAATTACCTAAGCTTCTTATCCTCAGGGAGGTGGTGCAAAAAAATCATTTATACTCTAACTTATGGTACAATGTTTGCATGACATAGGTATTAGGCTATGAGAGGATAAAATTTTCTAAAGATGATTTTGTTTCTTGAGGAATGTCAAAATTTGGATTGGATTGATGATTTTTTATAAATATTCTAAACCTTTTAAAAGCTTGTGACTTGTATTAGTGGAAGGTGACCCATGTCATTCTTGAGAAGTCTCCAATTATTAGCAAGAAGTATCTTTAACCATTTAAATATCTTTATCCTGTGGGACCACACAAGTTTGTACAAACTAACTCAAGATGTCTTGTTGTTGAATACTCCTCTATCTTGAAACTTACCTTAGTTTTCTTACCCATTTTAAATTCATTAAAATTTGTATATTTTGTCTTAGTGATCTTAGGAATGCGTCTTACATATCCTTTGGATCTTACCTTGACAATATTGTCAAATTTTATGCGGCCTAATCATATATGTCACATCTATCTATTATCGACTGGTCATATCAATGATTAAGATGCATAACATTCTTTCATATTGTATGCATTTCCATATGTCCTCTTACCTTCAATAATTATTCTTTTATTTATCTCTTTCATTACTTAACAACCATTGGAGTCAAAACTAATCTTGTACCCGTTGTCACACATCCAATTTACACTTAAAAATTTATGCTTTAATCCTTCAAAATGATAGATATTAAAGTTTTTATCTATCCACAAATACTAAGTGTTCCTTTACCTTTGATTTTTATTGAAGAATTATCTCCAAATTAGATTGAACTAACATTCCAATCCTCAGGTTTTTTAAACTTTATCTTGTCTCATGTCATGTGGTTGGAGCACCCATTGTTAACAACATAAAGGTTCTTTTGTTTTGCATGTCATGTTGTTTGAACAATCAGAATTGATTTGTTTTATCATATTTTTTTCTCAACCCACACGTGCTTGATTTCCTTCTTCTATTTCACGACACTTTTAATTTCTATTTTTTTAGGTGATGCATGTGTTGTTATCTTTTTTTTTTATGTCCTTAATCTACAATCCTTTACGTGGCATTTTTTATAATCTCTATAACATGTTATTGTTGGAAAGAGGTTCATTCATAAATGTTCTATAACACTTTATGGTTTCCATTTATGGAAATACATCTGGTATGGATGGTCACTTAGTGTCAAACACAATTTTGGAGTTATAGCTTACAAAATGACTAAGTCATGAAAGTAGAATTAAAGAGTATAGCAGTACAGTTTTGGTCAGTGAACACACTATATGACGAATGAAGACATGCGATCTTAAGACAAGATATTTTGGGATGTATATGACCTTCATTTAAGGTCACTTATGTTTTGGTTTTGATCATAGTAAGCTATAATATGTTGAATTCATGCGAAGATAGATTAATAATGATACATGACATATGAAAGGTTGTGATGATTAAGGGATTATAACCTAGAGTCCAAATGTAATATGTTGGATTCAAATTAAGGATTACCTATTTTTTGTTATTATATGATCTCTGACTTAGTATTTACCTTTTGTATAAGTTTTAACTCTTTTTTATGATGCATTGGAAGCCGACTTGACATATAATGATGTATATATAGGAAGAGATTTTTGTGAAGCAAAGTATGTATGGTAATGGAATGACTGGATGTGAATAGATGAATTCATTATGATGTCTGAATTAGACAAATGGTGATGCAAGCTACAAATAGAACTACATAAGAATAATAGATGCTTGTATTGTTCACTATTGAGAAATCATTGTAACAGAATCATATTTCTGATTGTATGAGTAGTGAGCTTAGTATACCTTTAACAAGGTTTTTGTATTCCTCTAACAAGGAAATGTTCTTATGTAATAATCAGATCCTAACAGGGCTAGGTCTCCTAACATGGACATAATAAGTTTAGTAAATATTTGTGGGTACCATCCCCACCCATTTTTCTCCTTGGTGGGGGTTTTATGATTTGTGTGTCTTATGTTTATGTTCTTTTCATTTCAACAATTATCTGGTTAAGTTGGAATTTACTAAGTTTAAGTTTAAAGTGTTGTAATGCTTATTCACCCCCCCTCTTAGTATTACTTAATCCTAAAAATTGGTATCAGAGCATTTGGCCCTTAGAGAGAAAGTATAAGAGCTTAAGAGAGATCAAGATAGATTCTAAAAGTTTGGAAGAAAACTTTCAAGCATCACTTGAAGACCATGATAAGGCTAAAGAAGATAATTGTGAATTAAAATTAAAACTAAGAAGAGTTGAGGGTTTCATAAAGAAACTGAAGGAACAACTTGAACTACCTTGGAGTTAAAGAAAAGATATTATGGATAAGATAAAAGAGGATTCAGATAATGATACTTTTGATAAGATAAAACGAATTGAACTAGAGAAAGATACTTTGAAGCTTGATCATGAAAATACTTCCATTCAGATGGATAAAGAGATTAAACAGGTAAAGGATGATAGAAAAAAAATTGAAGAAACCTTAAAAGATGCAAATATTCAGATAGGACAAATGAAGACAAAAATTTATCACTACAAGAACAAGTATACAAAATTAGAGAAATATAATCACATCATAAAAGGAGAACTTGTTGAGGCAAATAAAAATATTGAAAAAATTCATTCAAGTAGTAATAATATTGATGAGCAGAGAGATAGACAAAAACCTAAAGGAGACATGACTGGAGTTGGCTTCAACGAAGATGAATGTTCAAAGATTCGGGATGAAAAATTATAAGTAAAGACTAGTTGAGAAAGACATACTCTTGAAGAACCTAATGATCAAATCATACTTTTGAGAGGTAGATGTTCTGAATGCAACAAGATTGGACACATGATGAGAGACTATAGAGACAAAGCTCCTTACAAACCCTTTTACAGATATTTTTTAACTTTTAATGAATTTGGACACAAGAAGGTAGAATGCAGGAAACCTGATCAATCAAGAATCAAGAAAGATTATAATAGGTAAGGAACATCATCTAAGATCACATGTTACAATTTCAATAACTTTGGGCACATTACAAAGTATTGCAAGTTGCAGGTTAATCATAGTTGACCACCTCCTACATGATACAAATGTAATAATATATGACACATAACAATGTGTAGACATCCAAAAATATTAATAGTATTATTAATATTAATTTCCCTTTTTCATCTAACCATTTAATTTAATCAATTAAATAGTTTCATAGTTCGTATTTATCAATGATCAAATACTAATCTAATGTATTTTATTTCAATACATTTTCCTCACAAAATGTCCTTTTTAATAAATTTATATTTATTGAAAATTCCTCCATATTCATAATTCTTCTACACTATGATTTATTCAAATCTAATTTGAATTATAATCAAAACCCTAGCTAGGAACCTATTAATCAAACCTAGAAACCTACCCTATTCCTACTCTACCCCCCATCACCTCACTTCCTAAGAATGTTTCCCTACCTAATTGTCCTCTAATCAAACTTAGAGGGTGATTCCTAACCTTTTTAAGGCTAATGGAATGCTGACCCACATGGGAGAATTCTCTCCAAAGTGGTCACCCATCCCTCTTAAACTCCTCTTACAATTTTTTCTCCCACTTGGAAATCTTGAGCCACTCAACATTTAATGCCAAGTTTGACTAAAAATTAGCCATCCCTTCCAAGCATATTTGTCCCTTATGTGGCTCTTATGTGGATGCCACATAGATGCCACATCATTCAAGCCCTCCTCTTCTCTCCCAAAAATCTATAAATAGAGGCCTTCTCCTCTTTATTTTTCATCTCTCATAGTGCATTGTTATTATGCTAGAATTACTTTAGATTTTCATAGTTGTTTTCATGCTCATAGTTTTTATGCTTAAATCAGATAGAAATCACATGCTAGTTTCTTTAGGCTAAAATTAGTCATAGTTTCTTGTATTGTCTTGCATTTCAATCATAGTAGTTTAATCATTTGGAGAAGTTTGAGACTAGTTACTCCATACTAGTTTTTGAATCCTTCTCCCTTCATCCAAATCTTGCATCAATTTTAACCATTCCACTTGGGGATCCATTGAATTTTGTGTGTTTAAGAGAGCACACCCATATCCAATCCAAAAAGAGAAAATCAAACAAGCCTCATGGGTGCAACTTGTTTTGGCTCTCTCCGATGATATGAGGATACTTTACTTTGTTTTTCTTGCTCTTATCTCACTTTGAATTTAGATGCTAACCCTCTAATGGTTTCTTGTTTGTGAGTGATTGCAGTTTGGAATTTTACACATACTACATTCTGGAACACTCGGTGGGACCCACATCCCTAAAGCCCTTCTAAAATTCTTTTCTTTTTCTTTGAATTTCACCAAACATGTGGATCAGTGTCTGCATTTTACGTAGAGGTGTTTGCATAAACATCGTTTCTCTGTGAAATGTCATTAGGTGTCTGTGCTAAACTAGCGTCTATGACCTGAACCGACGTCTTTGTCTGGCATTGTTAATTTGAGATTTTTCCAAACATAAGTTGTTATGTATCAAGATTTTTTTGTCTTTCCCACTGCTTTTCAATATTTAAGCTTTCTGGTTTTTAGCAGAGATCAATCTAACAAGTAGCTATAATGTGAAAATTTTACTAAGGGAACGAATCTTGATAAATTATTAAAGAACACTAGCTTTTAATTTTTAGGATAATCTTAAATGGCTAAGTTTGATCAAATTAAAGACTAAGAAGGAAGGAAAAGTAACTTTGTTTGTTGTTTTTGGTTGTGTTTTGTGAACCTGCAGATACAACAATGTCTGCAAAAATGTTGATTCAGGTTTCAGCGTCTCCGCAAATGCCAGTTCAGAAAAGCATTGATCGGTGTCTACATTTCATGAATTGGCATGTCTGACTGGTATAGCAGTTTTCTAGCTTTCTGTGTCTTTCTAGTTAATTTTCCTACAGTCTGTCATTTTTTAGGAAAAACACAGAACCAACGTCTACGCCCTATATCAGCGTCTGCTCTCTATCAAACTTTTTTATCATTTGCTAACAACTGTTTAAGTGGTTTTTGTGCTTTCAAAGCTTGTCAAAGGCTAAAATTGAAACTACTAACAAGTTGTTTTGCAGCACCGCTGGCCAAAGACACAAGTTCAAAAGACTACTCACGTTTGTCTTGCAAATTGCCTTACTCCAAAATTGACCAAACGATCGTGTTTTCTTTAATTTTTATTAGGCACCTAGATTAAATAGGGAGATTTAATTCTCTAATCTAAAGAAAGTGTTAGGGGATAATGCTTTCTTCCCTTTTGAGAACATCAAAAACCTGGATGCACTTACTTTGTGTTAAACAAATAAATCTTTGGGAAAGACCAAACTTGTCTTGTGTGTTTGGGAGAAAATGACATTGGGTAGGAGAGTGTGTTCTTTTCTCCCTGTGTGAAAATTAGAAATCTAGACCCCTCTCATCACCAATCCATATTTTTCAAATTAACCCTTTAGTTGGGCCTGCTAGTTGAGGAAAAAATCTCCTGTGAATGACCCACATGAAAATGAGGTTTAAGGCACACCACTCTAACTCACGTTAATCAAATTTACTCTTTGGGGTTAAAGCCTCAAGAGTCGATTGGCATTTGAGATTATACTCGGCTCTTGTCTAACTTAAGTGTGGCCTCACGGTCTTAATCATGTTTACGTGACCACTTTTGTCAAGACGACGCTCTATGGGGCTATACACCTGAATCATGCTTGCATAGACATAAATGATACAATCGAACAGAGACCCTTACTAAACACTGTAAGCATAGAAGCTACCCAATTCACCTCTGAACGGTGATTTTTTATAGTGTGAGGGGAGGAAATAATATCCCCTCAAGATCCCCATCATATGTGTCCCAAGGTATTGTGTTGCGAAAGAGATCTTTGTAGCATGACAAAAATACCTGGAAAAAGGAAAAAAAACACGAGCAACCTTTTAGGGGTGACACTGCTATCTAAGCTAAAGGACTACTAAGCAATGGGTCTATAATATTTCATTCAAAGCCAATTCCTTATGTATATTCATGCTTGAAGTGTTTGAACAACATTGACAAAATCCAAAACACAACAGAATACCCAACAAACAAAATTTGTCACTTGCTTGTATCCTTCAAGGTTGTTTTGTCCCTTGTCGGATAATCTTCATACCTATGCATGTTATTTTCTGATTTGATTGTGTTGAAATTGGTTCTTTCCATGGAACAAATCTATTGAAAATCAGACAAAAATAAAGCCTTTGCTAGATCATCAAAAAAATTTCCCTTTGCAAGATTACCATGCGCTCCATTTTTTAGAATTTGGTCTTTTATGATATATGTCCTAAAACCTCCAACTATTCATCCAAAATCAGATCTATTTCTAGGATATGACCAATTCCAAGAAGCATAAGAAGGTAAAAACTCCATTAGCACCCATGCAAAGAGAACATAAGAATACAACCTGAGAGGCTAACAAGTACCAACACATAGTCGATTCCATCAAGCAAGAAATCCATAAATGGGAACAATTTGACAAATTGATAAACAACAACAAGGTTGCTCACTTTATGGGAAAATATCATCTAAATGCTACTTTTATCAGATTTGAGCAATATGACTAGCTAGTGTACCATAACAAATTAACATTCCTCCTCTTACTATGTTCATTTAGCTTGCATTTTTAGGACCTCCCTTAGGTTGTCATCTTTAGAAGCACATCACACACTCATCCCCAGCATAATCCAGCATAATCCAATCTAATCCTAGTTAGTCTAGCATCATCATAATCATCATCCAAGGCATCCTTAATCACATCCCTCACATGGTATGGCATCCCATTTTGAGTTCGTTAGGACCTACATCTTAATCAAACTCCCATCCTTAAGTGTCCTTTACTAAGCATTGTTTAGGATTATCCCCTTTGCCTTTGCAACCTCATCATCTTGATCAAAAGGTTGGGTCACATTGACAAAGAATCCCATCCACTGAAGACCACAAGTCTATCTTAGGTAGACAATCATTTCCACTTGATCTTACACTACGGAAAGAAACCCTTAATCCTTGCATACATCAAGTTATCCTTAATCCGTAGGAGCATATTCATCATCTTAAACAAATCATAGTCCTAGCATCATATCATCATCCTTAGCTTCATAAAAACATCCTTGCATTACATCTTGAATCTCATATCCCCTTAGGGTAGTTATTTCATGCCACCTATCACACAAGATACTAAGAACAGGAAGAACATGGACCCTAATCTTGTAGCTAGTTCATCTAATCCTGTGACTAACAACACTAATTCCATGGTTACTTATGTGCCTCATCCTAATGAAAAAATTGAGCACATCTGGGTAGACACTAGTGAGACGCCTACCATGAGTACCATAGAAACATTTATCAATCATCCAGGACATGTTCACATGGTGAATGCCATGAGTGGACGTAGCAACAATTAGGTACTTTTGGACATTTAGCAATAAGGACTTCAACTGTTGCCTTGGATTATACACACACTTGTTACATGACCTATGGCACTTCAAGGGGAACATCCTCATCCTACTATAAATGAATTTTTTGATCCACTTCAGTGAGCCCTACAAGTGAGAACTCTTATTGCTCAAGTAGTCCAACCTTCCATCCCACCCTCCATCGTGCACATGAAACCTTCATCCACTTCAGGAGCCCCACCTCTTGATCCAACATCAAAAGCACAAGAAATACCCCCTATCGCTATGCAAGCACCTCCTTAGTTCACAGCCACTCCACTGTTGCAAACATTTCAAACATTTGTGTTGCAATTTCCACCACCAGTCAGCACGCAGCAAACCACCATTCCACCCATCCCTAGTCAGCCCATTCAAAGTGAAAAAACCAGTTCATAGCATCAAAGAACCCAAGTCTTCATGCCTATTCTTCCTTTCTTCACCATAGGCATGCTGCCTACTAATGCCTATAACCAACCCTTATATCCACAAGGGCCCACTTTCCCCACTCCACTAGCAACGTAACCACAATGTGTGTCAACAGTTTTGCTGCAAATGCAAACCAATTCAAATCCTCTTGTGCAACAACCATCTACCAATCCCTTTGTCATACCCTAAATACCCATCCAGCAACAATAGCCAATCCAATAGGAGCAACCAATCCAGCAATAACCAATCCAGCAACAACAACAACCAATCCAATGACAAAAACCTATTCAGCAACAACAATCCATCCAAAAACCATCCCAACAACAACAACCACAGTAGAAAATTACCAACCCATTCACATCCCAAGCACAATAGCAATAAATCAACCCCTTCACAGCTACATAGGCCACCCTCCAAGTTACATAGCAGCCACAACCCCAAATGCAGGGGGAAAATCCCTTCATGGAACAACCACTGCAACAATTGGCTAATCCTTTCATCTAACCCATGCAACAACAACAAACTCATTCCAGCAACTACCTATCCATGCCATCTTTCGCTGCATCACAAACCATCCCACCACCACAATAATTTAGTGTTCCTAGTAACACCAATTACCTTGCCACAACCACTAGGGAATTCCACTACAAAACTCTTATCCTCCACCTCATGCAGGTTCACAACAAGCTCAACCCACTTATCCAATGCCTCAACAAATACAAGCATACTTCTAGCAATTGAATAAAACCTTATCAAATGTTGCCACCTCATCCACTGCTATATTCCCCTCAGCCGCAACTTCCACCATAAGAGCCTATATACGCTGACCAAAAGCCATCATTTCAAACACCACAATATCCCCCATAGAATCCTCCATATTCACCATTTGATCCATATCAAGTTCAAGGAACCCATGCAATCATGGTTAATAATCCTCCCCCACAAATCAATCATGAATGGGAGGAAATGAAGAACGATCTCAAGGAGCTAAAAGCAGGGTCCAAGGCTAAAAGATTCAAGTTTGAAGAAGTGTGTCCTTACCCATCTGATCGATCTATCACTTCCATACCCTTTCCCAAGCACTTTGACACACCTAAATTTGATAAATATCAGGGGAAGGGAGATCTTGTGGGCCACATGAAATAATTCTACATGGCATGTCAAGAAGTGGCCTATAGCGATAAATTCCTCATGAGACTATTCCCCAAGAGCTTAGGAGGGACCGCTCTTGAATGGTTCTACAAAATACCTTATGACACGGTCTCTAATTTCACTAAACTATCTAAAAAGTTTGTGGCCCAATATGCACAGAATGTCAAAATTGAACTCTCACTCCTTGATCTATACAATTCCAAAAAAAAGGGAGGAGAGAGTCTGGCCGATTACCTTTAGCACTGGCAAGGGCTCAATAAAAAGTTGTCCTATCAACCCCCCTAGAAACATCTTATCAAAATCTTCATTAAGAACCTCTATCCTAAGCTCACCTATCACATGCGCATGAATTTCATACAAACTTATCAAGAAATCTAAATCAAAGGCATGGATCTTGAATGAGGTCTCATAGAAAATAGTTCCATCAAGCACTACAAGGAATACCAACCTGACAAACATAATAATGATCAATCATGGTACTGGAACAAGAACAAGAATGTAGTCACTGATAGAGCCACTTACACCAAACATGCTCAGGTTGTGGTAGCCGGTCCCAATGCACCTACCTAGACCTATTAGCAAGCACCACTAGTATAACCTCAATCTCCTCCCATGTATCAAAAGCCCACTCCTACGTATTCCCAACCAACTTACCAGAAAAACATGCTTCCCCAAGGCGCGACTATCTATCCCCATCAAGGGACATCATATCAACCCAACTACCAAGGTCATATGAACCAAGAAAATGCTATATCAGTCCCACATGGACAACAAAGGCCTCATGCTTTAAATGTGCCACAATGCATGTTTACCTCTTTGGGTGAACCCATAGATGTCATCTTCCACAGAATGGTCCAAGCTAACTAAGTCATGTATCCAAAAATGCATCCATTTGATGACTCAACACCTAAGCCTACCTGGTATAAAGATAACAAGTACTGTGAATATCACCATGTCAAGGGACACACCACCCTCAAATGCATGAAGCTAAAACATTACATCCAGGATCTCATTGACCGCAAAGATATCAAACTGGACTCTCCTACTCAACCATCGCCAAACACAGGCCTTAAAATATATCAAAATGCATTTCCTGAACACACCTTAGGTAAAGGCCTAGGAAATCCTACTCAGTCCTCTGATCAGGGGAAGGGTAAACAAGGAGAAAATTCCAATAGAAAAGATTATACAAATGCATATATCAAATACGATAATCTCATCGGCTGCATATCCCAAGTCTAGTCCTCAATCAATGTCATCCATGTCAAGGTATTGATAACCAATGCACAGTCACCACTCATAGAGGTAGAATAACAGTTGCAGGTGCTGGTCCCACTCCATCTTTTGGTACCCAATACAACATTTTGGAACACCTAGGGTATACTCTTGCCCAAATTTCCATCCTGGATCTCCTCCATAGCTCACCCACCTATCAAGAGTTCCTTAATAAAGCCTTATAAGAATCCCATGTTCCTAGCGGCATCAACCTCACTGAATTCCAAAACCTTGTCAGACACCTGTCTATATCTTGTAGGGTCTCCTATAAACCAACAAACATACCCACAAAAGAACCTAATCATAATCTCCCACTCTGTATTGCTTTCATGATTAGAGATTTTTCTATCAAATGCGTCATGATAGATAATGGTTCAGCCCTAAATCTGTGTACTTTAAGATCCATAAAATAGTTGGGCTGCACTAAAGCAGATATAACAAATGAAGTCATTACCATCAAAGCCTATGACAATCTGGAGCATAATTCTCAAGGCACAATATCATTACCTATCCAAGTGGGCCCTGTTATCCAGGATACACTATCATGTTGTTGATCTTGACCTTCCCTTCAACATCCTCCTTGGACACCTATGGATTCATTCTATGCAAGCCATCCCCTCCACCTACGATTAGTACATCAAATTCCCATATAATGGCACTGAGATCAACATTCTCGTAGACCCCAAGCCCTTCACATACTGTAATGGATTGGAAACTTCCTTCCCACATGCCACTCACTATCTCAGGATTGAAATTGCAACCTCTGTCGCCAGTTCATCTCAAACCCATTCAGACCCAGAAACAATCCTTTCTTCCACCCTTTCCATGGTCAAGATCAACAACAAAGGTCATGGTGAGTATAGTTTATCTGATGCCTTCGCAATTGGAGTACTGCCAATTGATCCACACACTCAAGGCTACTAACCTAATCTAAGAAAGACAGAACCGAAGACAACCAAGGCACTACAATTTGGTCATACTAATTTTATCTAAAAGGGTACTTTGAATGGCCAAGAAATTACACCAAACATTAACCAATGGCTCTATAAGGATCCACCACATAAGGACACAAGTCACCTCAATTATTTCAAAGGTAAGTACCCTATGACTCACAAGCTGGTGAAAGAAAAATGGAACTACCAAGGAGGTGGCCTTGGTTATGAAGAGCAAGGAATGAAAGACCCTATTGTACCTACTCAATGAGAAAATCACCTAGGCCTTGGCATGGGTTCTAACATGAATGGGGGCACCAATGAGAACATCTATGCCTTTTATCCCTCCTTGGGCGAAATTGCTGACATCGAAGATGTCTTGGAAGAGAAAGTTGTGAGAGCCTATGACGATGTCTTTGACAATGAAACCTTCCTGGGAAATTCTTTCCTATGCCAGCTTTCCATTCTCTTCATTGACCTTCCCCTCTATCATCCTAAACTCATAGACTGGGACAAACCAAGTGTCATGTATGTTGACGAGTTCAAAAGTGAGGACGCACTCCTAAGCTTTATGGGAGCAATTCAGAAAAGCAATGACTGGGGGCAAGACTCAGCATATGTCTACAAATTGGACCCAAAGGCATACTTTGGGGAAGAGGAGAACTTTAGTGGAAAAAATGAAGAAGAAAACAAAAATAAAAAAGACAAAAATCAATCCCCTAATGAAAACCCCTCTGGGGTGCTATCTAATCATAAAATAGTTAAAAGAGGTGTATCTCCTATTGAAAACCTCTCTGAGGTGCTAGAGGATGAAGATTCTCCTCTTCCCCTAATCCATGATTACATGCCTGAATAGTCATCGACTCTCATCAAAGAAATAAAACCTATCAACCTGGGCACCAAAGAAAATCTTACCATCACACACATAGCAGCATCTTTGACTGAAGAAGAAGAATGAGATCTTGTCACCCTTCTGAAGGAATCCATCAATAAATTTGTATGGTCTTACTCCCACATGCCATGATTAGACCCCAACTTGGTGGTTCACCATCTCACAGTGGACCCAAACATCAAACCTGTCAGGCAAAAGCTCAGAAAGATGCACCCTAAAGTTGTACTACTTGTCAAAGCAGAGCTAGAGAAGTTACTCCAAGCCAAGATCATCCGTGCCATTAACTACTCTGATTGGATTTATAACATGGTTCCCATCTCTAAGCCTGATAAATCAATCAGGATATGCACAAAATTTTGAGATCTCAATAAGGCATGTCCCAAGGATGATTTCCTATTACTAAACATAGACATGATCGTGGATCTCACAACAGGCCATGAGATGTTGTCACTCATGGACAACTTTTCTGGATATAATCAGATCCTTATTGCAGAAGAAGATCAACACAAGAAAACATTCACAACCCCCTGGGGAATCTTCTGTTATAACATGACGCCTTTTGGCTTAAAGAATGCTGGGGCAACCTATCAAAGGGCCATGACTGTCAGTTTTCATGACATGATTCACAAGATTCTTGAAGACTATGTAGATGATATCTTGGCAAAATCAGTAAAAAGGGAAGATCACCTAGACATTTTGGAATGCATCTTTGACAATATTGGACACTATTTCCTAATACTTAACCCTAAGAAGTGTGTCTTTGGGGTCACATAAGGAAAACTTCTTGGGTTCATTGTATGTAGATGAGGCATTGAAATAGATCCAAAGAAGGTACAAGATATCATAGAGATGTCTCCACCAAAAACACTCTGACAACTGCTTAGCCTCCAAGGAAAGCTACAATTTGTGCACTATTTTATCTCTCAGTTAGAAGACAAGTGCCAACCATTCACTTTTCTCCTATGTAAAGATAACACATTCAAGTGGGATCCTTAGTGTCAGAAGAGTTTTGACAAGATCAAAGAATATTTAGCTAATCCACCCATTTTGGTACCACCTGTACCCGATCGACCAGTCATCCTATATATTTCTACTACTACAATAACACTGGGGGCACTCCTTTCTCAATTAGATGATGAAGGCAAAGAAAGAACTATTTACTACATCGGCCGGACCTTAGTGGGTTATGAGTTCAATTATTCACCTATGGAAAAAGAATGTCTAGCGGTGGTCTTCACCACTCAAAAAATTTGCCAATATATGCTTAGTCATGCAACCAAGCTCATTTCAAAAGTGGATCCTCTCAAGTACCTACTCTCCAAGACTACTCTCATAGGACAAATGGAAAAATGGGTTATGTTACTCAGCGAGTTTGATATTCAATATGTACATAGAAAATCCATTAAAGCACAAGTCATCATAGATCAACTAGAAGAAGCGTCATTGGTAGATGCATATCCTTTCATCACAAAATTTCTAGATGAACATTTATGCATGATAGAAGAGAAACCTACTTGGTAACTCTACTTTGATGGGTCCTATAGAACTCATGGTGCTGGGGCAGGAATACTTTTTGTCACACCTCAAGGTGACTACATCCCTATGTCATTCAAATAGGGATTTCCCTGCATGAACAACATCGTAGAATATGAGGCATTAATCATAGGGCTCTGCATGGATATAGAATGGAACATCACAGATTTACATGTCTTTGGTGATTCCCAACTCATCATCAAATAGGTCCTAGATGAGTATCAAACCAAGGATGACAAATTCATGCCATATAAGAAGATGGTTGACAAGATGAAAGAGCATTTCCTCCACTTGCAGATAACACAAGTACCACACTTGTAGAATAAGGCTACTAATGCAATGGCCACAATTGGCTCCCTTTTAGAGATTCCTCATGAGTCTATGCAATTCGAGTTCTTAGTTGAGAAAATTCATGCTCCCGCCTATGAGAATGATGAATCAAATCGCATATGTGTCTTGGTTGGTCCCCAGTCCCCATGGTACCATGATATATAGGCTTACCGACAAAATGGTATCATATCCCCTCATCTCACTGCAACCTAATGCAAAAAATTTATCCGCAAAGCCTCTCACTACAACCTCATAGCCAACACCCTTTATCATCGAGGCTATCACAATGTGCTCTCTAGATGTCTAGATAAAAATGAAGCCACCTAGGCTTTACAAGAGGTACATGGTGGAATCTGCGATGCCCACATGAGTGGAATGGTCCTTGCCAAGAAAATTCTATGTATAGTTTACTATTGGCCTACAATGGAACATGATGCTTGTGAGTTCATCAAGAAGTGTCTTCCTTTCCAACAACATGCAAATCTAATCCATGCTCCTACCCAGGACCTCAAACCTATTGCACCTCCTTGACCCTTCTCTTGTTAGGGGTTTGACCTCATTGGTAAGATTACTCCCCTCTCTTTTGAAGGCCACAAATACATAATCACAACAATAGAGTACTTTACAAAGTGGGTTGAAGCAATTCTACTCAGCCTCACTACAGGTTTCCATATATCCAAATTCATCCTCTATCACATTGTCTATCACTTCGGCATACCCTCCACTATCTTCACAGATCATGGGACACCATTTGAAAATCAACACATCAATGATCTGTGTGCTCACCTCCATATCCATCACCATTTCTCTAGTCCATATTTCCCTCAAGGTAATGGCCAAGCTGAGGCAACCAATAAAACCCTCCTCAAAATCCTCAAGAAAGTTGTCAATGATACTGGTCATGACTTGCATCTCTAGATCAACCCCACCCTCAAGGCATATCGCACTTCCTACCATACTCCTACAGGCACCACTCCATACTCCCTAGTCTACAATGATGAAGTTGTCTTACCAATTGAGGTTGAACTACCATCCCTCCGAGTATCACTGAGAGGCCTGGTTGATGATGAAGATTACCTAGTAGCACAACTCACACAGCTTGATCTACTAGATGAAAAGTGCCAGCAAGCCTATGATCACATCATTTTCTACCAAAATAGACTCAAGCAGAATTATAAGAAGGTCCACCCATGCTAGTTCCAGGTGGGGTTGAATTAGAAAGTGGGTACTGATTGGGAAAAGAAAGGTAAGTTCGAGGCTACCTAGAAAGGTCCCTATGTTGTCATGACATGCTTCAGTTCTGGGGCATATCAACACTCCACTTCTGAAGGAGAACCATTGAATGATCCCATCAACATTATTCATCTTAGGCGCTTCTATGCTTGACGACTGGTTGTTCATTCCAGTTATCTAAAAAAATCCATAAAAAGTATAAAAAGTCCTGAAAAAAGTACAAAAACAATGTAAAATAGTCTTGAAAAAATCTCAAAAAATCAAGCTAAACAAATGGTTGTCTCGGTGAAAACCTGGAAAACAAGCACTTGGACAACATTAAAAAAAAAAAAAAAAAAAAAAAAAAAAAAAAAANATTAAAAAAAAAAAAAAAAAAAAAAAAAAAAAGAAAGATTAAAGAGAAAAAATTTGTCCAATGGTGAAAACTTGGCAATCAGGCGCCTTGGACAAGTATGGGTGATGAAAACCTGGAAACAGGTGTCACACATAGTGGACTGTTCCATTATCTATCAAACTCTCACTCCATCACCATCATCACATCTCCTAAAACCTCATCATTTACCATATACCCTTGGTGTTCCAACACTATTGCACGCATCAAACAACAAGATCCAATCAAATCTCGTCTGCAAAATGGTTACATAAATTGCTTGTAATTATTCGCTTGTAATTAATTGTTTGGCTTGATCCCTATATATTCGTGATGTATCCTATCTTATCACCATCACACTAACATCCCAATTCATCATCATGCTAACATTCCCTATCTGGTCCTTCATAGTCCTCCTGGCTAGTTCATTAGTTGATTGTGACACACGCCAAAAAATGGGTCCCATCTCATGCATTGCATCCATCGCATCCATTGCATCTGTTGTTTTTCTTCATGTTATTATTGCATTAGGTTCATTACTAGATTGCATTAGGTGCATCATTAGATTTCATTAATCATCATTAGATTGCATTAGGTTCATCATTAGATTGCATTGATCATCATTTGGTTGCAATAAGTTCATCATTTAATTGTATAGTTTAAATCATTTTTAGCATCTTGCATAATTAATTAATCTTAGATTCATTTTACATCTTGCATTGTTAACTCATTTAGATCCATTTTAGTCATGCATTGTTAAGATTTATTTAGATTCATTATGTACCTTAAACTCATCTTGCATCCATATTCATATTCATTAAACATCAACATATACATTTCATACATCATCAAATCCCATCACATCCTACATTCACACACGTTAGTACATCATATAAGCATCATCCACCCTGCATCAGTCATACATCATATATACATAAGCATAAAACCATCTTGTTGGAATTATGATATATTTGTCATCAGTGAAAACACTTATTCGATTATGAATGCTTACCAAGCTCATCACTTAGTCCACAGCTTATACCGAGCATTCAGTAATCACTTTGAAAAGACTCAATGGTTAAACAGTTCATACCGAGCAGAACAGTAGTCACCGAGCATATGAATAGTTCAGCAGTGTTTACCGAGAAGAGCAACATGTACCGAGCAGACAGTAGTCACCGAGCTTCACCGTAACTACCGAGCCATCAGTTGAAGCCAACTGAGAAGTCAGTTACCACCGAGTTACCAGCGGTTACCGAGTGACACTATAGATACCGAGTCACCAGCGGCTACCGAGTTCCAAGCTACACTTCGGGACTAGTATGGACCGAGCTTCTACTCTTACCGAGAGCATGACGATGCCGAGTATTGTAGTGGATGCCGAGTATCAGAAGATCACCGAGCCAGCTTGAGGAACTCGAGCTTCTACCGACTCAGTAATATTTTGTTTACTTATGAAAGGCCAACTTAGAAATAAGTTTATATTATTAATTTGTATTTGGCCGACCTTGTAAATTGTAATTATGGGATCGGTATATATATGTAATGTATTATACCATCTGAAGTGCAAAAAAAAGTATTGAATAAGGAAATAATCAGCAGAATATCAGAAACTGCAATAAGGCAGCAGAGCAGAGCATTTTCGCAAGATCAGTAAAGGAGCAGAATAGCCATATCTATCACAGAAGGTGATCAATAATCAAAGGATCTTATCAGCAATAAAGTTGTAAGTCAAGATCTACTGTTTCATCCTAACAGTTGAATCAGTTTGTAAATCCTTTAACAGGGTAGACTTAACAGTCTTTTGTAAATCTCCTAACAGA
>MU225393.1:507921-537308 GCA_018584345.1 Thuja plicata
GTCACAACTCACTAGATAGGCTTGCATAAGTATTTCATAGGAAGGCCTGAACAAAAGACTCGACCTATGACCTACAAACAAACATCCTTCTCTGCAACCAGGTGTAGGAATGAGACAAGACTACTAGAGGCTGAAGTATACCCACAAAACATCTAAATCAGATCAAACATAGTAACACACAGAATCACAGAAAATGAGAGGAACTAGGAACCCCAATGTCCATTAATTAGCATTCATAAACTTCAATCCAATAAGAGATAATACAAACGAGGAAGCATAGGGATATGAAGGATTATCACAAAGTACATCCAACAGTTTGCATGATCAATGAGGAGATTATAGAATGTAAAAGCCAGAGGGAAGAAAGAATGCCTCAGATAGCTCCTGAGAAGAATGAATTCTCCTTACAAAATGCCAAAATCTTCTGAGCACTAAGGCTCTCAAAAACTCCTTTATACAACCCTCCACTGCACGCAGGCAGGAGTCCAAAAACCTAACTAGGGTTACAGATTTACAATAGAATAATTGACCCTAGGAAAAAAATCTAATCTGGCCATAAATGTGCACCAAAGATGAATCCCGATCAGATCAGATTTGATTTCCTTCTTTGCGCCCATCCCTGTACTTGATCATGCCTGCAGACACGCAACCTGGAAGAAAATCAGCTCTACCTGCAAGTAACCCCCATCATGAATGTTCACCAACTGATCACAGTCTTCCAGGACAAGAAAAGACCCCTGATAGCCGCCGCTCCATCTTTCATCAATGAGTCCTCGACCATGATCATGCCTTTTGGCCAACTGCAACTGAGAGAAATAACTTCGTGATTAGACTCTGTATCTTTTTCCACCCCTACAACTGAGAAAACATCCTTGGCTTTTTCGACCTCATCTGCATCATAATCGCACAGTCGCAGGCTATGCTTTCTTCCCTCTGCACTCTGGGTGAGTACGCGACGAGTTTCTTTCTTCATCACATCTTCCGTGATTGCGAGCTCCTTTTACTTTGTTTTACCTTCTATGCGAGTAGGCGACGACACCTTCTCAGTATGTCAATCGCACACCCGCAGACTGATCTCTGTTTATCCTTGGTGCCTGGCGACTAAGCAATGAGCTCCCTACTTTTCTGAATCGCATACTCACGGGTAGAATTATGTTTGTCTTCATTGTGCAGAGACTGAGTGATGAGCTCCGCCTTTTCTTCATCGCACACCCGCGCTCTGCTTTCCTTTTTACCTTTTTTCTTGGCAACTGCGCGATGAATCCCTGTTTCTACTTGTCGCATGGTCGCGAGTCGGCACTATATCTTCTCAAAACACTAGTGAGTGTGCGACGAGCCTCTTTCACTGCGGTCGCCCAGTCGCACTCTATCCTCCCTTGGTCTTTAAAGATCAGCGACTGTGCGGTGACATACCATTTTCCTTCAATCGCACACTCACAGTTTTACTCTTGTCTTTTTATTTCATGCATGAGTGCGCGATGAGCATAGCCTTTCCTTCGGTCACGCATTCGCGAGCTATATTTTCATTTATCTCTATTGTTCAGCGACCACATGATGACCTCCTTCTTCTGATCATCGTGTACTTGCGAGCTGCTTTTCCTTTCTCCCTTTCGATCGGCGAGTGCGTGACAACACCTTATCTTTCATCAATCGCTCAGTCGCGAGCAGCTTTTACTTTGTTTTAATTGCGCAGCGACTAAGTGACGAGTTCTGCCTTTTCTTCATCGTGCACCCGCACTCTGTTTCCTCTGCTAACTTTTTGCTTGGCGACTGCGCGCCAACTTCTGCTTCAGCTCATCGCAGACCTGCAGACTGTTTTCTTTTTATGTGCATTGCTTGGCGAGTGAGCGACCACTTTATTGTTCCAGCTCGTCACAGACCCGCGAGATCATCACCTGATTTTGATGAGGCCTCGCGACTGCGTGATGACATTCCTCTCTGCTTGTCGCTGACTCGCGAGCTGTTCCTTCTTTCATTTGATTGCTTGGCGACTGTGCGACGAGTCACTTTCTTCCTCGGTCGCGTACTCGCAAGCAGCATTCAGTTTACCTTTATTGCTCGACGACCGCGCGACTACTCTGCTCTTCCAGCTTCAAATTTGATCCACGACTGGGCGACGACAGGAATTACAACTCATCGCGAACTCGCAGATGGATCAGACCTTTGCAAAAATAGATCGTGATTGCGCGATGACTGCGATTGGCAGCTCGTCGTGCACTCGCGCAACTGAATGTCTTGAACATAAAATCACCGCGATTGCGCAATGAGACAAGAGTAAGAAATTTTGAAAGGATCCAACCACTTTTTGGGCGGGAAAACATAGACAAGGGCCAAATTTCTTAGGGAAGGGAAATTTGGACAACAAGAACCTAGGATGAAGTGGTGTTATCCTTTGGGATATCAATTCAATTCTGAGATCTTGACCATGTAAGTAGAACATATTTTATCCTTAGAAATTGATCCATCTGAAGAAAGATGCGGCAGCTATGAAGAGAAGTCTGTGAAGATAAAGGAAGAGCAGAATCAAGCTATAAGAAAGATAAAAGTAGAAAATATGGTAGATGATCTAGCAACTAAGGTTGGTATGACAAAGGAGGAGATGAAAGAGGTAAGAAATAAGATGACAGAAAGTTATTCTGGATTGGCGAGCACTACTCTTGTAATCATTCCACCTCCAGAAGTTGAGAAGGTTATTAGTACACCCCCTACTGTGTTTAATATATCTGAGACTACACCTACACTACCAAAGAGAACATCGTAGGAAGTGAAACTCATGGAATTCCCTAGAAGGAACACAAGCTCCACCAAAAGGACTCTTTACCTAAGAAATAGAGGACAAAAATTGTAAAGAATAAGGGAGAAGAGAACAAATTTGTAGATAAGAAGGGAGAAGAGAATTAATTTGAAGAGAAGAGCACTGATGTGAAAGAAATCTTGAAGCATGCCATAAAAATACTCGATAAGAGAATAATTGAGGAGCGAAAGCTTGACTCATTGATTAGATACTATGAGAGGTATGAGACATATGTTAAAATTTTTATTGAAGACAAGGTAATAAATCATTTACTTGTTTTTAAGAGGAACTTGTTAGAAGTAGAAGAAAGTATACGAGAGGAACTTTATGATAAATTAGAAATAAGGAAATAGTTAGCACAAATAGAAGATTAAGTAATCAAAGTACAAGTAGTTGAATATATGTTACCATTTTTTCAGTAAAAGAAATGGAAAAGATATTAAATTCTTTAAAACCTTTGTTGCGAACCAAGTCAATATTGGTGAAGATAATGGGGAGAAAGTATGAAGAATTTAGCAAGGAATTACAAAAGTTAATTGATAAGGTTTTGATGGGAACTGAAACTGAGAACTCTTCACCTCCCAAGGCTACTAAGCCTAAAATTCTAAAAGGAAAGTCATCAAGAATAGAAGATGTAAACCTTGATACATCATAGGATGAAGACAATACCCATTTTATAAGTACTAAGCAACCAAATTTATTTTTTTCTGGTGTGCCTATATGTTTGGAAAATTCATAGGATGTTAGTGATCCTTTTGAGAATAATATTGACATTGATGGAGGAAGCATTGATCTAACATTGACAAAGAAAGAAAAGGAGAAAGTGAGCGAAGCTGAAATAGCGAAAGAAGACATAGATAAAGTTGAAGTGAAAAAGAAACTCATGCATTTGTTTCTTCATATTTATTGTTGGAATGTGGAGATAGAAAGAAGAAAATAAAGTGAGAGAAGCTAAAATATCAAAGGAAGGACTAGATAATGTTGAAGTGAAACAAGAAACTCATGCATTTGTTTTTTCATCTTTATTGTTTGCAAGTGGAGATAGAAATCTGAACAATAATGTTGAAAGTATGGGTGAGGATGAGTTCATGAAGTTATCCTTCATCATACTTGTGAAAGAGAAGGAGAGATCTTAGAAGAAAGGTGAGAAGAAGTCAATGGTAATGGAAAAATAAGTTGATACTTTCAACAAACTCCTACCTATACCTCCTTCTTTCCAATCCAAGGGCAATGCAGATAATTTGAACAAGGTATTGGATGACTTTGACAGTCATTATGAGTCCTTAGAGAAGAACGCTCAAGAACATTCAGAGAAGAAGTACCTCGCAAAGAAGTTTGAAAAGGTATGCAAGTCTATTTCATGGGACTTAGGGATATTGAGAAAAAAAATATCTGAAGTAATGAGTTGTGTGTCGCATGATAGAAAGTTATATAATTACTATATAAATCCTATCAGACACATTAAGAATATTAAGGGAATAATAGTAAAGGAAAGACAAACTATGGACAAGTTGATGAATAGTTGTGAGGCCTCCTCACATAACATATTGGAGTTAGATAGAGAAGTGTCTAGGATATTGGATAAATTGAGTGTTTTAGATAGAGAGAAAGGGAGAATTGTGGGAAGATTTGGTATGTTGAAGAGTTTAATTACTCATAAGTTATCAAATATTTAGATCCACCTTTTAGAAATGGAGAAAAGAGAGCATACCCTCACTGGATTCATGCTTACCAAGCTAAAGGAATAAGATACGTCCTCTTTTGCAATAAATGGATTGATTCATGTGAGTTAGATACTGGTAAAGATCTGGTTAGAGGAAGTGAAGATCTTGGAAAGCTCATCCAAGGATGTGCTAAAGATGGTATAAACTATTTGTTGAGAATTTTTTTTATTCCACATTTTCTATACCTTTTTCATTGATTTCAAAGGGGGAGAAGAGAAGATATGAAAAATGTAAGGATAAGAGATAGAGTAATATGTAAAGTATTTATAGAAGTACAATGTATATACTTTTATGTATTAACACTTAGTCATTTTTTGCTAAGAGTTACCATCAATGCCAAAGGGAGAGATTGTTGCAAAGTGGTTCATTTGGGAATGTTCTGGAACACTTTAGGATTTTCATTTATCAAAACAAATCTTGTATGGATGGTCACTTGGTGTCAAACACAGTTTTGGATTTATAGCTTGCAAAATGAATAAATCCAAAAAGGAGAATTACAGAGTATAGCAGTATAGTTTTGGTCAGAAAAATTAGTATATGACGAATGAAGACATGCGAGCTTAAGAGATTTTATTTTTGGATGTATATGACCTTTAGTTAAGGTCTCCTATGTTTTGGTGTTGATCACAGTAAGTTACAGTATGTTGAACTCATACAAAGACATAGTAACAGTGATACAAGATAGATGAAAGGTTGCAATGATTAAGGGAGCATAATGCGTAGTTGAAATGTGATATGTTGGATTTAAATTGGGGATAACCTATGTTTTGTTAGTGTATGATTTTGTATTTGGTATTTAATTTTTGTATAAGTTTTAACTCTATTTTTTGATGCATTGGAAGCTGATTAGACATATAATGATGTATATATAGGAAGAGATTTTGTGAAGTGAAGTATGTATGGTAATGGAATGAATGGATGCAAAAAGATGAATTTATTTTGATTTATGCATCAGATAGATGGTGATGCAAGCTACAAATGGAACTACATAATAATAATAGATGATCTTGTATTGTTCACTATTGAGAAATCATTGTAACAAAATCATATTTTTGACTGTAAGAACAGTGAGCTCAGTAGACCTTTAATATGTTTTTTGTATTCCTCTAACAAGGAAATGTTCTAATGTAATAATCAGCTCCTAACAGGACTATGTCTCCTAACATGGACATAATACTTTGGGTACATATTTGTGGGTACCATTCTCACCGGGGTTTTCCATTGGCCTGGGTTTCCTCGAAAACAAATTCATGGTGTTATGAGTTCTCTATTTTATGTTTATTTTCTTTTCATTTAAACAATTATCTAGTTAAGTTGGAATTTACTCAGTTTAAGTTTAAAGTGTTGTAATATTGATTCACCCCCCTCTCAGTATTACTTAATCCTAACAGTTATTGCATCATTAAATATGGATATACAAAATTTTACATATGATTGATTTACTTTGGTTCTACATTCAATGCTTCTTTGTCCAATTCCATTATAATTGTAGTAAAAAACATCTATGTTTCTTCTAAAAGAAAATTTATAATTTCTTAAAAAATTTAGAGTAGACCTATCAATAAGCCTTCAATCTAAAATATTGTATCCATATGCATTACATTTATAGAAATAACCATGGAATTGTGAAACATATTTTCATAAGAATGACTCCATGTGTAATTTCTTGGGGCAGCATGTTGAATAGGATGAATAAGTGAGAGGATGAGTGAACCCGTTATCCCAAAAATATTTTCAAAATCTTTACTAAACCGGTAAATACTTTAAGAAATTTGAAACTTATAATTTATATAAACATAGAATTATAAAAGATAAACACTATGAAAACAAAAATTTGCATGGAAACCCAAGATGGGAAACAAAACGGAGAAACTAATTCTCATTAAAAGAACATCGATTAAGGTGATTTTTGCAAGGGAACACTACAAGTTGGACTAACTACCCAAAAAATCTAGAAAAATGCTCACTACCAATACAATTAAGCTCACTGCCAATACAAGTAGGTTCACTCTTAGAATATAAGAAATGAAAAGGAATTCACCACTAAAGTCACTAGCACCAACAATAAACAAAAAAAAATATGATGTAACAGTCAGCTACCGGTTGCACCAACTCACATATACATTAGTACAAAGATATGATCATGTCATATTCACATTCATTTCACATATTACTTTCATACTTGCATCGCATAATCATCGTTGTCTTATACAAAGTTATGCCAACAATAAGGTTGCCCTAATCAATTTGAAATAGGCCACACTAAAGCATTCCCATTGGGGTAAGGAATTAAATATAGACCACCTCACTCAATACAACATTCCTCACATTGAACAACATGCTATACCATCATCTAGACCTTTAGAACCAACAGATAGGATTTATACAATATAATGCAAATGCTTGAACCTTAGCACAATGATGACTTTCTAGATAGGACCAGGCCCAAACAAGTGAACTAAAATATATTAAAAGATGAATGGACCATCTCACCACATAGCTAAATATAAATATTTATGATACATTATCCGCTACACGGTCTATCAGAACACCAAAATAGACAATCCACATTAAATCATAGGATCTATTGACATTAATGAAAACAATTAATGACAACAAAAAATGATATAAAAATAACATCATATTATAATAATGTATCCCTTTTTTTAAATTTATGGAAATATTCATCAATAACAAAGAAAAAAACTCACTATCAAAAGATATCAGCATCAAAGTCCTCTATTATTCTCCTTTATTCTTCTCTCCCTTTGACAATAATGAAAAAGAGTCAAAACTACCCCTTACTAACTCACACTACTCCCTCGAAGAGGAATCTACCAACCATTTATCTAGAAAGAGAGTAAGCATGAAATGCATTGAACACATAGACACACTAGTGAATTTAGTGAATACTAGGAAGAGGCACAACCCCCAACTTCTACCTAAGATACTCAAAAGTATCATTGCACAACTATTTCATAAAGTTGTCTCAAATTTTCTCCTTTATTGTTACATATACAAGCCTAACCTCATGTTCCAAGACTTTTTCTCTTAAGAAATTATATCTAATAGATGTATGGTTTGTTCATGAATGATGCACTTGATTCTTGGAAATATTTATAACAGTGGTATTATCACACATAATTGAGACCAGTTCTTCAAATATTATATCAATATCCTTCAAAGTCTATTTCATCCATAATACTTGAGTACAACATGAGGATGATGCAATGCATTCATATTCAAGAAGTAGATAATGTCACAGAATCCTACTTCTTGCTTGAGCACGCAACCAAATGAGAGCCAAGGAAATAATCTCCACTACTGGTACTTCATCAATTATCAAGGTTTCCAATCTAATAAGAATCATTATAAGTTGTGAGACTGACAATTGAACCCTTAGGAATACCATATTCCAAAATCTTTTGTACTCTTCAAATATGTAAAGATACTTTTTACCATCATCACATGTGATTCTTTTAGCTCTAGCTAAAATATGGCTACTAATAATACGACATACATAATATATTGTCTAGTAGCATTCAAATAAAATAGTCCTCAAATAATTTATATGTACTTAATTTCATCAACTTTTGATCAATCATCTTCTTTATTCAACTTACATCCTGTAACAATAGGATTACATACCGGTTTAAAAGTTTCCAAATGAAACCAGACTGAGAAATCAATGCACGCCTTTATTTTTCTCATTTACCTGCAATGCAATGAAAAAATTCAACTCACCAATCATAGGCATATTGAATTCCTTCAACATCTCCTTTTCAAATTTTATGCACAAGTCATCATTTCCACCAAAAATTTTGTCATTAAAATAAACCAAAATAATGAAGATTTGATCTGAATAAATTCTATAATATAAATTACTATCAATAGATCCTTTTAGAACCATGAAACTTTGGAACTAAGGACACATGATCATGTCTCAAATCTCCTTCTAGGTGTACAGGCAAAAATATCAACATGAAAGTGCACACGGAACCAATATTTGCCACCCTGTTAACACTGGTAAACATTATCTTACAAGTCATCACCCCTATCCTCATAAATTATCTCAAACATGAAGGAAACCTTTGTGACTTGACATAGACCAAGAATATACTCCCTTAAATATCTCTTAATGTGTGCAACCACTTATCTATAACAACTAAACCTCACCAAACCTTTGAGAATACTACACCATAGGCCAAACTAATATGTTTACATCAATGACAACACCAACACAACAAATCACAAACAATCTCCCCTTTGGCATTGATGGAAACATATTATGTGAAAAATATGTAATGCAATCACAAATGAACAATTCTTTAGCCTTCCCAAGTTTTGTTTGTCATTTACGTCAGTATCACTATCATTTTTGCCGCATCAATCTCAATATTTTTGGTTGTATCTTTTGGTATCAGTGCTTAGGCCATCGACAAGATCCACTAATGATAGTGACTATCAATTATTCTGAGAGGATTATTGAAACTTTTGGAGTATTAATTTATCACAGAGAATAACCACTCAGATCCATTTTGTCTTCAACCAAAACTAGTTCATGAGCCAAGCCAAAATGAAGGGAATTTACATCTATGGATAGTATATATTCATATATTGTGTACCTATCTAGATAGAGACTCATGTTGAGATATAATGTGATGTAATGTGATCAATATATTGTGTATTGTGTATATACAAACTAGTGAAAAGTGAACTATGTACTTGTATGGGTAAAATGAGAAGAATAATATATCAATGTATACTATATTTGTGCATATGTCAATGCATGTTCTTTAGTTCAAGTTTTGTATATTTATCCATCAATACTAAATTTTTGTACCCTAATAGTGAGCCACCTTGATACTGAGCCACCCAAATAGTGAGCCAACTATTGTATTATATAATCGGTTACATAATACTTGAGAGCTATCCCTCTCAACATGACTTTTCCCACCTTGGGTTTCAACGAAATAATATATGGTGTTATGTCTTGCAATTTTTTTTTGGTTTTTCCTTTCCTACAAAACTAAACTATGTTAAATGAAAAAATAATTAATTGTTTCAGATTTTTCAACGATATAATGATTCACCCATCCCCTCTCAATATATTGGGTGTTCAACAATTGGTGTTAGAGCAAGGTCCTTTCAAAAAGTCTTTCCACTTGAAGGAGATCTAGGAAGTTGTCACCGACATGTTCTATGTACAAAAGTGAGTTCCTTTCAATATATGAAGATCTATAATTGGTTGAAAATGAAAACAAAGCCTTATAAAAAAATTCTAATGGAAAATTACTGTATCCAAAAATTGAAGGAACAAATCCAAAAATTCAAATCACAACACAAGGAAGTAACAAATGATCTCAAAACAAAAAATCAAACTATCATCAATCTGAGATCCAAACTTGAATAAAGTGATCAACCAAAGAAGTTAATGAGCAATGTAATTAAAACAAAGATCAATGAAAACCTAAAAATTGAGCAAGAACTCAGATATCTTTCAAAGCTAGTAAGTTTGATGTTGAGAAAGATGAAATGAAAGGAAATTTTAGTTCTAAAAAATAGGATGATACTTTGAAGGCTCAAAAATCCATGAAAGATATGACATAGCTTAGATATAACACTGGTAAATGTTCTCACATCCTTATCCTTGAAGAAATTGAATTGGTTTTGGTAAATCATTCCACTCCTAATCAAATGGATTAATGTAAGGCCCTGGAAGACCCTCAAGTAAGTATGAATTTTCATTCTTTCAATGATAGATGTTTCAATTGTAATAAATTTGGTCATAAGGACATAAATTTTAGAAGTAGGACTAACCTCAATAATGGATCCTTTACTAGTAGATACTTTAAATTTAATATTTTTGGTCACAAAGCTAATCAATGTAGATAATCTAGAAATAGTTTTTTTTTTAGATATTGTTATACATTATTTCAATATGGTCATAAATATAACCAGTGCAGATCAAGATAGAAGAAACATAGTTATAGATGCTAAAATTGTAATAATAATAGACATATCACAAAGTATTGTAGGTCTATGGATGCTAAGAGGACATAATCGAAAAAGAAAATTGATAGAGAAAAAGTAAGAGGAGATGAAAAATATTTGGGTCAAGAAAGATGTTGGTAACTCTAGCACTGACACACAAGTTGCTACCAAAAAATGATTAGCCTTACGACTATCGGTAAGTGGAAGAAAAATTGTGTCTATCTATCTCTTATCCTTACAAGTAAAAAAATAGTACATATATACTTCTATTTGGGAGTTGTTGATTAATGGAATAAGCAACAAAGATTTATCTAAGTTAAAAGGTATTTATGTGGTTATACAATACATTTATTATATTTATTGCCACATTATCTCAACGATACACAAGTACAACTCAATACTTATGGAATTACTTAATTATGGGCAAAAAAGTTGAGTATTAATAATGGTGAAGCAAAAACTGAATTTAGGGTTTTGCTAGAGAAAATTTTGGATGTGTTCAACATATTCCTTGAATTTTGTGTAGATGAAATTTGGGTAAGAATATATATCAGTAGGTTCCATAAAGGTTTCTACTATTTTGAGAATTATTGTAATTTAATTTGAAAGGAAGTGATGAAGAGAGTCACGGGTCTCTGCGACCTAGTAGAATTGCTAAAAAATAAAATTTTTAAAATTGACAAAGAATTATCCTAACTAGAGCTACTCATGATGGAAGGTCTCTTAGAATTAGTACCATAGATAATCTTGTAGAAAGATATGCAACATAAGTCATTGGCTACAAAGTGTACTACACCAACAGTAAAAACTTTGTGGTGGAAACTATAATTTGTTGTTCTTATAATTTGGTGAAAGGTAAAAATTCTAACCTTTGGACTATTATCATAGACTGATTGAAAACTTGAAGTTAATTAAGACTAGCAGTAAGAATGTGAGTTTTTGTTTTGGCTCTTTAGATATTTGTTTAATTTTTTACTTCTCATATTATATATAGCTCTGGAGAAGGAAAAGTTGTATAGTCAGATGATACACCAATAAAACACTAAATCTATAGAAAGTTGTTGAAAAAGAAAAAAAATTCTATATGGAAGAAAAATTTTCATAATTTTTCTCTCTACTGAAATGAAGAATGCATCAAAGGGATATAATTCCTTCCTCTATGATAGAAAAATATAAGGAGGATATCACCTTCTTTTATTACCACCAACAACAACATCATGTAGGGAGTGCAACCTAGACATAAATGGATACCCCCGCTCAGATATGAGTTTACTGAAGAACAACTCAAAATTTATGCCAAAGTTTTATTGGAGAGTTTACCAAATCTCTCAAAAAAAAGAGTTTCTACTATAGAAGATAAAAAGATGTAAATTTATAGTAAAAATTCCAAGGAAGATGTAGATATAAAAGTAGAAGGTATTATGAGAAGATTCAGAGAAGAAAATAACATAACAAAGAAGGATATGGAATTTTTTTTTAGAGAAGATTCACTAGAATTTATATCAGTTATCCTTCCTGTGCAAATGTTGCATCGTTCCTACTAATGAAGTTGAAGAAGAAGGTTTGTCTAGGAAGAGAAAAGTCACTAGATTAGCATCTACTACTGTAAAGAAAGAAAAAGATAAAAATGTATCATACATTATTGACTCCAATAATGAGTCATCAAAAAGATCCACTATTAGTGACACAAAATAGTTAAGAGTCAAGGTGAATAAGAAAGGAAAGCATTCAGAAGAAATTTCAGATTCAGATTTTGGTACGAATACTCTGGATACAAGTGTTATATATGATCATCTGGTTGCTGGTGAAATTTCTAGTGCTAGTAAGTTCTTTGGATCGACATTAGAAAAAGGTAAACAAGCTATCCTTGAGGCGATTCTAAAATATAATATTCAATACAATAAAGAGTTAGAATATTACAAGAAATATATTCATTATACTCTTTGGGATATGTTGACTAAGATTAGGTTTGAAGAAAAAAGGATCAAAAAGGATTTATTTGATATTGATGCCAAACAAGTATGCAGTTCAGTGATTCGTGAGAAATATATTAATTCATTCTCAGTTGTTTCAAAAGGAAATTTACTTAAGTCTAAGAAAAGAGTTAGGTTTCTTATGTTTGATAAAATATTTTATGTTGGACAAAGCATTCAACATCATATCAGATCTTACATCTCTTTCTAATGAATTAAATATGATAGCACAAACTTCACCAGAAAAACCATCTAGCTATGGACATCCTAGCAATACTGAAGATATCATAGAATTGTCCAAAAGTGATGTAGTTAATATTGATCAAAATTATCCTAATGTTGAGTTGGTCAATGCTTCTCCAGCATGATCTTTTGTGTTGTTTGAAGAGAAGACAGAGAGAGGAACCAATTTTTGAATAAATGAGAAGTATAGAAACCGACAAGATTCCTGATGTACTAAAACTTTTAGAGGTAGTTGTATCAGTAGATAATGTTGTCATTATTGATGTTGAGGATAAAAAAGAAGAAGAAAGTCCACCTAGAAAAGAGGGAAAGTTAGAGAAGCACAATAATGATGAAGTAATGGAATAAGAAAAGGAAGAAGAAGGAGATGAATTTGTGAAAATTGTTGAAGGAGAAAGGAAGTCTTGAGATGTAGCTATGTCATTATCAAACAACACTTTTGAGTCTAAATTAGAGATAATTAATGAAAGACCAACCATTGGAACCTATTCCCATAGATTCGTATAGAAATTCATTCCATCTCCTTTGGTCATCAAACTGATCACATCTTATATTTTCATTTATTTCAGTAAGGCTTCCACAAGGCAGAAGCTACAAGTTGGTTAGACTATCACTGCTTCTACAAAAGAATGGTTATTGAGTGAGTCTAAGGAGAAAACTGAAATTATAGAAGAAAATGTACCAAATATTCAGGCTATTTTTCCAATATGCTCATTTGAATCCACATGTTCCATCATAATTAAATGCAAATTGATTGTTAATACTATCAAGGACTTGACTACATCAGTCAATGACTGAATTCTATTAGTTGATGAAGATACTAAGCACTCTCTATTACAATAGATTCAAGAAAAAATATCACTCCTCTCTTGCAGAAATAAAGAAATTACTTCTTAAAGGAGAGGAACTACTTAAGGATGGTAATGAGTTGTATTAATATAAATTACAATGCATAGTTTCCACTAAGAATATCAAGAAATCTATTGACTCCATAAAACTCTAGATTGTTATAATAATTGGGGGTGAATCAATTGCCTTAATATATTTCCAAAAGTCCAACCAAAAACTTTTATCTCAAATATAATACCCTTAGTTATCTTTCAGTCCATCAAGATGTATTACATAAATGATTCTAACAAATATAAACTGCTCAGTAAGATATACAGTTTATCTTTTCTAGACTTTACAAACTAGAATTAAATAAACATAGAGTTAACCAACCAATCCAGTTTCAATGATGTGAAAAAAAATATTAATGCAATGAATCATATACACATTTGACACATAGATTTTAATGTGGAAACCCTGCTAAGGGAAATAACCACCTAGGACCGGTAACCCAAAATAATTTCACTCTTCTAAAGTGAGCTCGTTGAAGAGCCAACCCTATTAAAGTTTACAATACACACTGTTAAGTGTAACCGTGTTAGAGGAATTAAAACCAATAGTTTACCTTTTCACCTAGCACTTACTATGCTATCAACAAGAAAAACTTTTGATACTCTTGAGTATATTAATACAATAAGGACTATTAAATCCCACTCGGTTAAGAAATTTTATGAATCAGTTGTTAAACTGATACAATAAATGATTTGTTCAAAATACAACTTTAACTTGCATATATTCAGATCCATTGTTAGTCCATTAATACCTCTCTGATCAATATGCTCTTCAGTTCCTTTTCTCCCTTTCTTTCTTCTGCTCAGTGAATGCTCTTTTCTCTGTTGATATGATTAGATCTTCATGAAGAATTCAATCTTCACCAGAATTTATTCAGCATTCCTCTCTCTTCATAATTAATTCCTTGTCTCTTTATATAGATATGATTAGTCTCTCAATCTCCTTATTTTTTTTGTAGATCACTTCTTGATCCGTAAATCTTGCCATGCTTTTCTTTATCTCGTAAAGCTCTAATTTAGTTTTATTTCATAAATTTCACCATGATAACAGTGAATAAAATGTTCTCTAAATATCTTTCCATGCTTTTTTTAACTGGTCATTCGTAACAAAGAAATCAATCAGTCAATCCCTAAATATAGCTCTTCTAGCTAAGTAGTTGTCTTTCTTTAACTCTAGTTCTATTTGGTCATCATCTTCAGTTCGCTCGGTCATTGACTTCAGTTATGATCGGTAAATAGATCTTGCTTGGTAACACTTGCTCAGTTATTGCAATGCTGGGTATACACTGTGAACTGATCGGTGTTCACTATCCCTCGGTGTGCACTGTCCATTGATGTTTACTGTCACTTGGTGTATACATAACTTTTATGTTTTCCCGATCACATAAACATTGTCTTTTTAGTTCTTTAAGGTTATGGCTGATATGTGTTTGAATAATCAAACCATATCAAGTTGAAATCAATACATTAATTGATTTAAGGTCTTGCATTCACTTTTGCAGCTCGATGATCATCAACTTATCATTTTAAAATATTCAATCAGCTATAGTTGATTAATCTCTCCCTTTGGCATTGATGGAAACATACTATGAAATATGCAGTATAAAATATACCATACCATAGAAAATGCTTTTTTCTATAACCAATTCTAATATATGAATCTCACTAAGCTATTCCAACTTAGATTTTATTCTGTTGTGTGCTCTCCCTTTGTTCGTTCCCTTCAATGGATAGGTGTAGCAATTTTTTCTTCTTATTATGTCTCTCCATTTATTGTAGAATCTCTTCTCCCTCTTTCTAGATAGATATGCAGTGTTTAATTTCTCCATTTCTCTCCCTTTGATGGATGTTTGATATTTCATTGAATATCTCTCTCCTTTGACAACAATGCCAAGAAAAAATTTACATCTTTGTAGTTGCCAACAATATTTTTCTTCTTTTTAATCTTTATGTCCCTTGAATGGACTGATATGTCATTGCAGCCCATATCTCAACTTTCACCAACATGATTAATTTTCTGATAATGTCTAGACTGTTGTAGCCTCTAAGTCATCTTAGTGACCAGTAGACAAGGGTCAAACCCCTAGTATATTCCTCAGGTACTCAAATGTATCTTTTGGTAGTGGTTTTGTGAATATGTCTACTAGTTGTTCTTTGGATTGTACATATTCTAGTATCACCTATTTCTCTTGTACTTGTTCCCTTAATTAATGATACTTAATAGCTATGTACTTTTTCTTAGCATGCATGAAAAGGTTCTTTGATATGTTAATAGCACTATTATTATCACAATAGATAATTGTTGGGTCAAGAATTTATTCATTCATACCTTTCAGCAATTTCTTAATCTATGCAATTTTAGAGCAATTTGCAGCAGCAACTACATACTCCGCTTCTATAGTTGATTGAGCTATGCATCATTTCTTTTTACTTATCCATGTTACAAGTCTATCACCCATAAAGAATGCTCCTCCTATAGTTCTCTTTCTATCATCTATGTTTCCAACCCAATAAACATCAGTATAGACTTGTAGCTCAAACTTCCATTCTTTATTCTACCACAAACCATAGTCTTCTGTATTCTTCAGATATCTCAAAATTCTCTTAACAACAGTCATACATGTGATTCCTTAGGATTAGCAGAGAATCTTTCAACTATACCAACTACATGTGCTATATCAAGTCTAGTGTGTTCAACATACATTAGTTTGTCAATCATAGATCTGTATAAGATCTGATTTAGCTCGATTGTCTTATCTTCCTTTGTCAATTTGCATCCAGCTGCCATAGATGTTCCAAATTCTTTCGATTACTCCATCTTGAATATCTTCATAATTTCTTTGATGTATTTGGATTGTGTGATGTAGATTCCTTCATCCTATTGTAGAATTTGTAGACCAAGAAATTTTTTTATTTCTCCAAACATTGGCATTTCAAATTCTTTCCTCATTTCATTAGAAAATGACTTGAATAGCATATCATTATCTTCAAATATGATACCATCAACGAATATCTTAGAAATCAAGACTTTATCATCAGTATCTCCTTTCAAATATAGAATATTTTTATCACTTATTCTTACAAATCCAATACTAATGAGATAAGGGTGAAGTATTTCATACCATGCTCTCGATGCTTGTTTCAATCCATACAATGCTTTGCTTAGTTTACAAACCATGTTCCTCTTGTTAGGATCAAAAAACCCTTCAGGTTGTTCAATGTATACCTCCTCTTCTATTATTCCATTTAGAAATGTAAATTTAACATACATTTGGTATACTTTGAATCCTTTGAAAGAAGCATAAGCAAGTAGAATTCTTACTTCTTCTAGTCTAGCAATGGGTGCAAAGGTTTCTCCATAGTCAATACCTTCTTATTATGCATATCCTTTGCATACCATTCTTGCTTTGTTCCTATGACTTCTCCATTCTCATTAAGTTTGTTTCTGAAAAATCCATTTGGTTCCAATGGCATTTTTGTCACTCGGTCTAGGTACTAATTTCCATGTTTTATTCTTATCAATCTGTTCAATCTCTTCATTCATTTCACTAACCCATTCTTTACTCTCAAGTGCAATATTAATAGATTTAGGCTCAAAATCACAAATCAAACATCTATTGTTAAGTGACTTACTTCTTTTTCTCATTCTTTCTCTTTTGTCTCCAATGATCTGGTCCTTTGGATGGTGTCTTGTGACATATTTAGCAAGTATAGGGTAAGATGTTTGTTCTTCATTTTGATCTTCCTCACTTAGTTCAACATTATGAGCATTTTCTTGATTCTCGGTGTGTGCAACATGTTGCTCAGTTGCATTGTTTTGTTGCTAAGTAGCATTACATTGTTGCTCAGGAAAAGTGTCTGGTTCTTCAATGTAGACAAATTTGTTGTAATCTTCAGGTTCCTTTCTGCTTTCCTTATGATTTTTCTCAGCAAATTCATCCACTTTAACATTTGCACTCTCAATAATTTTGTTACAAGATTTGTTTAGACATTTATAAGCTTTGCTTTTAGTAGAATATCCTATAAATATTCCTTCATCACTTTTAGATTCAAGTTTCCCATTTCTATTATCTTTCAATATATAACATTGAATTCCAAAAATTCTTAAGTAACTCACATTTGGTGTTTATCCATACCATAGCTCATAAGGTATCTTATTGGTCTATTTCTTCAATTGAACTCAGTTTAGTGTATAGATAGCACTACTTACAGCTTCTCTCCAGAATGTTTGTGTAGATGTCCAAAATTGTCCTTATATTAATTTAATTAATATTCCCATAACATTATAGTTAATTTTCATTAATTATTATTGTTATATTCTTCTACCTATTTAATTAAATATGATCCACTTTCCTTAGTATTTAAATTTAATTTAAATACCATCCCCTTTAATGTATTACATCTCATTTATATACATTTCCCTCATTAATCCCTTTTAAATAAATGTTAATTCATTTATTCCTCCACATGACTTAATTCTACTAAACCATAATTAATCTAAATCTTATTTGGATTAAACTAATTTGAACCTAGATCCTACCCTACCTCACATCACTCTCACCAAATAGACCTATTTACTAATTAACTAAGGTTAAATAGGCTAATTTCCCAATTCCTACATATATTAGTCCTAATTATTTGCTCACACATGTGTGAGCAAATTTCTAAATTTGACTTTTCAAAATCATGTTAATTTGGTGCCAACAAGGTTTCTTACAACCTTCATGACACTTTCTTACACTTTATAAAAACATTTTCTTGGACTAAAAATCTTACACACTCTTACACCTCTTACAAGATCCTTCACATTTGTACTTTAAGTACACCTCGACCCATCACATCAAAAGTTTCTCACACATGTGTGAACAAAGTGGGAAAGATGCATGGCTTATGTGTCCCTTATGTGGCACTTATGTGGATGCCACATGAGCTCCACCTCATCCAAGCCCTCTCTCTCCTTCAAAAAATATATAAATAGAGGCCATTGCCAAGAGCAAATCATCTCCCTTTTATGCATTGTTATCATGCAAGTTTAGCTCTAGATTTCTTTAATCAATTTAGCATTTCATAGCAATCTTAGTTCATTTCATGATTATTTCATTGTTGAATCTAGATATCACATCTTAGGTTTGTAATGGAATGAATCTTAGTTAGTCTTTGCATATCAATCTAGATTATTTTGCATCTTCATCAATGGTGAATGGCTTGAGACAAGTTCTTCATACTTGTTCTTGAGCTCTTCATCCATCATTAGCTTGCATTATAGTCTCATCCATCCAAAATATTAGTGGAATTAAGTTATTGTGTTGGGAGAGCACACCCACAATAATCTCTAAGAGAAAATCAACAAGGCATTGGGTGCTCTTAACCCCGGTGGGAATTAACACCCACAAAATAATGTACTGAGAGTATAGTATCCATGTTAAAAGATATTATCCCTGTTAGGAGTTTGTTATTACATTATAGTACATAGTCCCTGTTAGGAGTCAATAAAAGTAGTAGGCTCACTGCAAAGGTTCACTACCCAAAGAAGGTTAAAGCCACCCTCAAGGATTCACAATCTGCATCAAGTGTATACAAAAAATACACAATCCAGTGAACTATCTGATAGCAACTATCTTTGCTTGGTCAGTTCCAATGAAGTACCAAATCTAGTCTCTATCCAGCAGTCAAGCTTTGCGATCTTCACAAATCTTTATTCTTTTCTTTCTCTTCCACACTTTTCACAAATGAAAATATCACTCATATATACCCTCTTACAATAACCCATTAGGTCATCCAGTTTAGCTTTCCTAATACACAATTAACTAGGTTGGCCAATTAAGGCTTCCCATTATACAAATAATTACATAAGCCCTTGCTAAGATACAGATGGTACCTATAAAAACTATACAATATTTACAATTCATTACAAATACTTCCAGATCTGTAATCCATGCTCAGAATTAATTTTCACATGTTACAAGTCTGAAGTTGGCCAAGAAATAAGTCTTCTCTAGAATACATGCCACAATTGACATTATTTGTACCCAAATAGAAATCAAACTCAACCCATTTCACCAGCATATGTTGGATCTCCATCAGCAAGCTCAAAAGTTCTGAAACATCTTCCTCAGCAAGATATGCCCAAAACATAGAGACCTTCACTGTCCAGAATCAAAGTCACAGTCTAGAAAAATAGTCTTTACTAAAATAGTTGTACCATCCATGATATGAAACATAAAGTCAAGCGACCTTACATGTAGGGTTAAAACTTAGTCTTCTACTTAAATCCAACTTCGCTCATGCAGGTTCATCTGTATGGTGTCCGTACACACCTTCCAGTCAAGTAACTAGTCTGTCTTCTTTCACAAAAATATATGTTGATATCAGTGACAAAACATGAGTATCAACAACATGATTAGTACCAAAAATGGATATCATCCAATAGCCCTCAAGGCTAAAGTATTCCTACCAAACTCACAATCCATAGTTGCTACCCTGTGATAGTATCTTTTGAATGCTTGAATTTTTAAAATGGTGGATCCAAGAAGAGGGAAGGAAGAAAGAACTCTTTCTTGGTCCAAAGAAGATCCACAATAGCTTGTCCACAAAATGCTTGTATGTATTAAGGCATCATAATATGTTGTCCTTCTATATTAGCCCCTTTCTTTCTTGCATCATCATGATGTCATAGTTGCAATTGCATCACATCATCTTACTTCTATTACTAACCATATTGCTTTTCTACCTTATGCATGTAATATCAAAACGTAAATGTACTTGCATGTAAACATTCATAGAAACATTCATGAAACTCATTGAGACATGAAACAAGAATTGGTAACTCAAAAAACCCTTGTTAGAAGGTAAAAACTATGGTGGGGATGAAAACCACAAAGCTTCACTATCTGCAAAATGGAAGGTGTTGGTTAAGGCTACAAGTGTGATCACTTCTAATGATCTTACCCTGTTAGAAGTAACATGTTAGACTTGTTAAATCTACTCTGTTAAGAGATTTTAACAACATTGTTAAGTGTGCCCTTAGTTAAGACATTTACAATAAGACTGTTAAGTCCACCTTCTTGAAGGATTTATTTTATTTTCTAAAATTGTTAGAGAGTAATAAAAAATTCTTACTGACCTAATAACTTTCAATATTGAATTTCTTAATATAGATTCATTAAGTTCAAATGATTTTTATATAACCTATTGTGATGAATAATACCTCTATTCTTCTCGGTAGCCTTAAATCTAGTTCTTCATAACTAAATTCTTCCTTTTATGTTCTTCTGCATGAAACTCCCTATCTGATCAATAGATGTTGTCTCTAGCTACAATCATCATGTTCAAGAATGATTATAAATCTATATATACAAAGGTTTTGACCTATCTAGGTTTCACACTTTACAATAAAAAGTCTCTGATCAAAGGTTTACAACTTGACCTTGATCTCCTAGTTTGTATGTTTACAATCAGTTAGACTGATTAAAACTATTACATATTCTCTACATTATCCTCAGGAAATATTTTTAAAGCTAAGAATAAAGATATATTTAAAAATTAAGTGCTTTATCTAAAGTGTATCTAAGATCTTCTATTCTTGGGAATAAAACTATCTTTCGGTAGACTGGTGCTCGAGTTTCTATGTAGACTAGTGCTCAGTTTACTCTATAAACTATCTGCTAGGTTACTCTATGAATTATGCTCTGAATTTACTCTTTGAGCTGTCTGTCGGTGATAGTTCTATCACTAGCTTCAGTGATCACTATTGTAAAGAGGTAAATTTGGACGATCTTCAAAATAAGGTTTTCACAATGGAGATTTGCATATAAAGGAGACACTATGCCATATTCAACCATTTACATTTAATGTTTAAGATAAGGAATGTAAAGCTTGGAAACACTTGAAAAGAATAAGGGAGTAAAATACCTACCTCACATCATAGAAGATCTGAAAATACCCTTTTTTTGATACCTGTGTTGAGTTTCTAGAAAATATGCAACCGGATCTGGAATAGAAATGCAGAGAGAGACAAAACCCAGAAATTGTTTTTTGATCTGGATTAGTTCCAATTTTGATCCACAAGTCAATGTCACCATTGACCCAAAATTTCCAATTCAGACCTAGGGTAGAATCAAACTCAAAAATCTACGACAGAAAATCCATTTCCAAATCCTAAAAGTTTTCTGAAAAGGATATCTGAACCTGCACTCCAACTCATTTCTCTAAACCTGTAACTCCTGAAACAACACCCACAAATATTGTAAAAAGAGGATTTTGGTGTTTCTGTATAGTGTTTTTCCTTAGTCAAACCCTCATTTTTGTGGTTTCCACCTCCACAGATAGCCAAATATATTAGAATGTATGTGTGTGTGTTTCTCTTAGAAAAAGCTTTGAATATGTAATGCCAAGATCTAATCCTCTAGATTAAAACCCTAACATGAATTGAAAGTGAGAAATAAAGGCATAGATTTGAATATGATAAAGAAATCATACCAAGCCCCCAAGGCTAAAGTATTCCTACCAAACTCACAATCCATAGTTGCTACCCTGTGATAGTATTTTTTGAATGCTTGAATGTTGAAACTGGTGGATCCAAGAAGAAGGAAGGAAGGAAGAACTCTTTCTTACTCCAAAGAAGATCCATAATAGCTTGTCCAAAAAATGCTTGTATGTATTAAGGCATCATAATATATTGTCCTTCTATATCATCCCCTTTCTTTCTTACATCATCATCATCATCATCATGTCATAATCGTAATTGCATCATATCATCTTACGATTTTCTCTAATGAAAGAATGAAGGAAAAAGAGAGTGTTTAGATAGAGATCTCAATATAGGCCTCCTAGGGTAATGCAAGGGACCAAAATTCAAAATTTTCCTTGAATTATGGTCCAGTTACAATCACCAAGAAAGGAAGGGATGTATTAATTTGAATATTGCAGAAAACACTTTTGCACCCAAACTCGGGGACCTATTTTTAAGTTTAGAACCCCGATAAGATCCATATATGAAAGCGAGGATCAACACCCAAAAAAGGTCAAAGTGGACCTCAAACTTGACCTAGGTCAAGGTTGACCTCATTTCTAACCTAGGTAAGAATTGACTTCAAACCTGGCCTAAGGTTTCAAGCAGGTCACCTTGAGAAATCTGCAGGATTCCCAAGTCAGCCGAAGACCTAAGATAGTGAGAAAAACACCAGAGTGCTAGGTAGAGGCACAGGGGCCATGGAGGAGGAATGGTGAAGATTAGGAGAGCCAATACATAGGTTGCACCTAAAAATAAAGACAAAAAGAGGGAAATTAAGGTGGATCCATAGTATCCTAACCCTAGTTTCACCTAGAAATGTAGAATCAAGTGCATATGCATCCTAAATGCAAATATAATATGGAAGTGTACTAAATGAGGGTGATAAACCTACCAAAATGGATGTTCTTCCATTTTAAGATGATACATTTATCCCCCACTTTATCTTAGATATGACACTATGTGAATATGTGAGCTCAAGTAAGAAAAGATCATAATCTAAAAAGAATATAGCCAAGTGCTCAATGTGGAGATCCTGCAAGAAATCATTACTACCCGCAACCTACAATTCACAAGGTTAACTAAAATCCATAGAGAACCTAAGCCTTACTAGGATTAATTTGATAAGTGCATAGAGCTCCTTATGCCCCCTGTTTCGGCTTACTAATTCTGAAAGGTGAAATAGGGTGATAAGGTTAGAGCTATACACTGGATATGTCATTTATTGAAAAGTCTTTTCCTAAACTAGTTATAAGAATTCCAAACCTTCCCAAACTAATTCAAGAGGTTAGGTATCTGAATCACAATTCCAATGCCACTAACAAAACTGAAACTGGAGCTACCAAACTCAATTTTTGATGAAAAGAGTGAATGTTTATCTAAATGCATGTAAAGGGAAATTTTGAATTTCAACTAGGTAAATGAAATGAAACCCTAATTTGTAGCTATAAATAAGATAAATAAACACTTAACTTATCATTCTTACAATTTGTAGAGTTTAGAAAAGGAAGCAGAATGTCAAAGAGAGAAGAAATTTGAGTGAGCCGCATGGAGGTCCTAAGAGAGTGTCTGGCCAGTGGATAGCCACTTCCTGAGGTAGGTTCCTAGTTTTGATATTTGTGATTGAAAAATTCCATTTTTTATAGGGAAGGTCAACCTCAACCCAAAAAAGGTCGACCCTAACCCAAAAAGGTCGACCTTGATCCGTAAAGGTTGACCTTGACCCAACAAGGTAGACCTTGACCTAGTCAAGTGGGTATTATAGTTGTCTGATGATAGAGTACTGATATGATGCTATTTGTGCTAATAGGATCTTCTTAGTCTCCAAGAGTACCCCTTTGGAGGGCTATTACTATCTATCAAAGAGAACTTGTCTGAGATACAACAGGATGAGATACAACTATTGAGAGATATGGGATTGTACTGGGCATCAGTCCTACCAAAGATGAGGTTCCATCGATCCATGATATTAGCCATGATAGAGAGGTGGGATGAGGACACTTGTTTCTTCCATCTTCCATCATGAAAGATCATGATCACACTGGAGGATGTATATAGGATCCTACGACTTCCAGTCCAAGGCAAGCCCGTCAGACCAAGAGCATAGCGGGGTCCTACCAAGGTTCTTTCAGATGGGGAGTATTATTTAGGATGATTACCACAGATGAGTACCTAAGCAGATCAGGTCACTCTATTAGCCATACTAGTAGGCCTGACACACTTGGTACAAAGAGTGAGTCTATGTATACTATGTTTGGTTATAGTACCCAACACAAAGGGTACAGTCTTCTTAGCACCATTCACCCATCTCATACGTAGGATGGAGAGTGAAAAGATTGTTTTATCATGGGGACGCAACATGTTAGCCCATTGTTACCATGAATTGTGTTAGTTAGTGAGATTGTAGCAAGAGAGTCTTACATTATGCACCTTGCTACAAGTTTGGATGTTTGAGTATTACACATGTAGATGACCACAGGGTGTTCGGGTGATAGTAGATAGTAGCACACTGAGATCTTTTGCATATCCACTAGCAGATGTTTGGCAGTATGGGGATATCCTCTTTTGGAGGGTACACTTTGATCATATACAAGGTATTGATGTGAAATGGATACACTACCTTGGTATTTATACCTAACGTGATACTATCAGATACCCAATGCTATACTCTGACCAACAGTAGAAGATGTTGTAGATAGCGAGACATATGAGACCAAGGATACAGAGGTAGATCCTAATGTATCATATTATGGAGTAAGAAGAGACTATATAAGATATTGGAGTCTACAGGGAAACCACCCCATCTTCCCTAATGAATACCCCACAGGTGATCCAGGTCTTTCTGAGAGGACACACCAAGGAAGTGACTTACCAGCAGAGGAGGAGGATTAGAGAGGCAAGGAAGAGACTATCTTTAAGGGAGATAATATTGAGGAGTAGAGAGTAGAGGAGAGATAAGAGGAGAGAGTAGAGGAGAGAGTAGAGAAGAAAGTAGAGGAGAGAGAAGAGGAGATGCCCCCAGGAAGTAGTATAGGTGTAGATGATCATGTGGTCTATGATGTACCATTGAGATCATGACGACCTCACCACGTGCATATAGAGACACTACCTCCTAGACCTAGACATAGTGAGCGGGGAGAGGGTAGTCACTCCATGCCCCCACCATCTATATCCTTTGGTGACACCTAGGAGGGAGGTCCAGGTATGACATATGCAATCAATTACAATATTTTAAGTAAATGTTTTTCTAGAAGAAGTACTAAAAGATAAATATGTTTTAATTCTACAGCTAGTGTAGCGGAGTGGACGAGCTTTGTATCTGAGGTCCTGAAGGATACATGTATATCCTACCAACTGCTAGCTAGCAAGAGAGAGTCCCTTATTGGAGAGAGGGATCCTACCAAACATGCAAATATTTTTGCATGCATCTAGCGAGAGTTGAGGTTATGCAAAGAGAGAGAATAGAAATTGATGGCTGACCTACAAAGAGCTCAAGAATGTAACTGTGAGATACGCATGTCGAGGAGTCACACATATACTATTGTATTAAGATCTATAGCCTCACACCACAGATAAGAGAGATTCAAGAGACACCAACCCTTAGAGCGTAGAGATAGAGATTGATAGACATGGCACATGTGCCATTTAAGTACCAAACACATAGAAGTTTATATATAAAATATTTTCTTTGCCCAGTTAGTTCTATGATTTATTACTTATTCTTTTCATTAATACACAAAAACTTAACAGAAAGAAAGAATGAAATTATGTATGAATGCATTCGAATTACATAACCTATAAAATAGACCTAACTATTCTATAAGGAATACATAATTAAACAAAGAAAGAATGATGTATTTAGGGATAATATTGTTTGAGATGCATAATATTAATTGGTTCCTTAAGAGGGACAGCATTCATATCAGCAACCTTATAAGAACCTGAAGTAAAATCCTCAATCACTACAAAAGGTCCCAGCCAATTAGGGCTAAAATTCTCTTTTCACCAAGTAAAGCATTCAAATTCCTTTGATTCTCATATATGACTAAATCACCTACTTAGAATAACCATTTCATCACCTTATGATTATATTTTTTCTAAAGTGATTTATGATAATCCTTTATATGCTCCAAAGCATTTATCCATTGTTCATCCAACATTTCTAATTCCTGTAAGCATTATTCCTGAAAAGTATCTTTGTCAATTATCCCGTGAAATGAAACATTCAAAGAAGGTATTTATAATTTTAAGGGCATAATAGCATCGATACCATAAACAATATTATAAGAATAAGTACCTGTAGTAGTATGGACACTAGTCCTATAAGCCCATAAAGCATAGGTAAGTTGGGTATGCCAATCTTTCGCATGCTTATTAACTATTTTCCTTAAGATTTGTTCAATAACTTTATTTGATGCTTCAGCTTGACCATTAGATTGAGGGTAGTAGGGAGTAGAAAATATATGTTGAATACAATATTTCTCCAAGAATTTTGTGACTTATTTATTCTTGAAAGAAGTAACTTTATCTGAAACTATCATAGAAGGAATACCAAATCATGTTATAATATGATTAAGGATAAAATCACAAATAATATTCGCAGTAGTAGAATAGAGAGGAATAGTTTCTACACACTTTGTAAAGTAATCTATAGCTTTCAAGATGTATGTATGTCCTTGAAAAGAAGCTGGTGAGATTTTTCTAATAAGATCAAAACCCCAAATACTAAAAGGCCATGGAGCAACTTGATTATGAAGTTCACGAGAAAGAGCATGAATTAAATTACCATGTTGCTGACACTAAGGACACTTCTTAACAAACATAAAAGAATCTTTTTCCATTGTTTGCCAATAGCATACCATTCTAAGAAGTTTATTAACTAAGGACTTCCCACAAAAATGTCCCCCACAAGAACCAGAATGAGCTTATGCTAAAGCTATTAGGATTTTGGTTCTACCAAGACATCTTAATAGTAAACCATTATAAGAACGTTTACAAAGAATATCTCCTAAAATGATATAATGTTCTGAAAGTTTCCTAACATGATTACACATGTTCCTTGTTGTTGATTCTTGAAAAGTATTATCTTTCAAAAAATGAAAGATATGTGAATACCATTCCTCTAAATGCAAGTTAAAACAATTACCAGTAACCTTATTCGAAATTAAAGGGTGTTTAAGAGTATGTATAATAAATTGAAAGTATTTAGAATCATTCTTGAGACAAACCAAGGAAGCTGTGCTTGCCATGGTGTCCACGTGTCGATTATCTTTCCTAGCTAAAGTATGAGTTGTATAAGAAGAGAATTGTGAAAGAATATCAAGAGCCAAATGTCTATATTACGTCATTTTATAGTTCTTAGTCTGATAACTTCCTTTTATTTTTTCAACAATCAATTACGACTCCCCATAGATTTCCAAGTTTTTAATTTGAAGGGATGAAGTTGCTCGTAAGCTAGCTATAAGAGCTTCATATTCCAAAATATTGTTAGTACAAGGAAAAGTAAATTTATAGGACATAGGGATTGTTGGTTCCCAAAAAATGATGAATTCACTTTTGTCCAACTAACAAGTGTAATGGGGATGCACCACTTGATACCTCTACAGTTTTGGCTTAATCAAGCCAAGGCTGGTAGGCCTGATTTCACTTTGAACTATGAAATTTTCTATGTCGCACAACTGCATACACAAACAAACAAAGTTCCTCCCAAGGTGGTGAATGATCCTTGGAGGAAACCAAAAAATCCTAAAATGATAATCACTAATATCCTAATCATAAGGCTTTGAAATAAATGATTTAATAATCTACAAACTACAGAGCATGAACTAATATAATAATTTCCAAATAATGATTAGATCAGTACCTTCTAAAAACAAGAGCTATAGAGTCAGATAACTTTCAATCTTACGTACAATTGGAGACAGTTTTAAACAATTAATTTTAATAAAGAAAGACTATCACTTCATAGGCTTCCACTTGACTGATAATTCAAATTAATTTATATAGCTAATCTTATCAAATTTAACTCAAATTAAGAGATCGATAAAAACAAGAGAAGATACACAGATCTTCCAATTGATATTTAAACTATATATTAATTTTGAATTATGGTACTCAGGGAATTCAACATAGTGAAATACTCTAATACAATAGAATATATAAAAAATAAATTGAAAATATATAACTTATAACCACAAATAAAAGGAAGAGCACTTATCTTTATTGATATTGAAAAACTAGTACATTGAAGTTCATGTTGCAATTGTGATCAAATTCTATTATACAATGCGTTTTCCCCTCTTTATGATTACATTTTACACCACATATATATGTTTTTGAATATTTATCATACCCCTTTAGGGTGAGAAGACATAATTTTTCATTAAAATTTAGAAAATACTTTTGAGAAAAACTAATCAACTAACTAACTAATAACTACCTATCTTTATGATTTGGATTTGGTCTAAAACCCTAATCTGATTGTAAGAACATAAGATTTTTACTGTTAATAGGAAATTTAATTTTACGAACTGGGTCTTTTTTAGATTTACGATATTTGATCATTTTCATTCTCTGTCAACATCATCGTTATAGAAGATCAAAATTCCAACATCTCTAAAACCTTCACTTACATAATCTCTAGAGAAGTAGACCAAGTATTTAATCTTTATCTGATGTAAATTGAACATTTGGTGGCCCTAGGCCCCCAAAAGTGAACACTGTTATTTCCCTCTATCAAAAATTTTATTTTGTTCATGTAATACTTTGAATATCCTAAATATGATATTATTTTGTTGCTTATATTTATAAACAATTGTATTTGAAAATAAAAAAAATATCAGAGTTTTTTATACCCAACATCTGATCACTTGTTGTATTAGATATATCATCCTTGCAGAGAATACCAATTGGTTCCACTTCATCAATGCACTCTTTGTCTTTTGATTTATGTTTTTTCTTTGAGAAATCATCAGGTGCACTATGTTCTTTGCTAGATGGAGGATCCATGTGCATATGATCAGCCATATAAGTATCTAAACTAAGTTCTTCTTGGATGTTTCCTTTCACACAATCTACCCCATTTCTATTCTCCAAATATCGTTTCTCCTCGCATAAAGGTTTTAAAGGTAACTCATATTTAGGAATTATTACTTCTTTTATATCAAGAATCTGATCAAGTGGGATACTTGGATAATTTTCATTACTTTTCTTCAACATATTCTCATCATTATGCTTGGTTATCATAATCTC
>MU225393.1:537358-556768 GCA_018584345.1 Thuja plicata
TTCTTCAACATATTCTCATCATTATGCTTGGTTATCATAATCTCATCTTCAGAAGTCTGATACAAATCTCGCTCATAGGATGAACTGAATGATATCTTACCTTCTGAATGTATATTTTGAGTGTTATAAACTTCAAAATCATCATTAGGCCCGCTACCTTCATCATGATGTTGATAACTTGATTGTATAGAAAATATCCTTCACATTATGGATTCAAAAACATAGAGAACATAAATTTATCTTCCTCCACTTCCTCTTCAAACAATGGATTCATGAACATTGAAAATTTAGGCACATCTTCATGAGTTTTTTCATTAGGATCTTTAGATGTTTCATAAATAAGACTAATATCTTCATTGACATTATTTTCTGAAACTTCTTGTTTTTCATATGTTGTATGTTGTTCTATTTTATCTCCTTTATTTAATTTTTGGAATTTATCATCTCCTTCATCAAGTACTCCCTAACTATATACTGCTCCATTAAATTTCTTATCATGATAAAAAAAAATTTGACCACTCTTCTCAACATGTTTTTAATATTCCATGTCTAACAAAGCTGAAATTTCTCTTGTACTGAGAAGGTTTTCTTCCTCATCATCATGGTCACTAATACATGTTTCCATACACATCTCATCATGTACAAATTATTCTTCAATATGATCTGAATTTTTCTCCTCCATATCATCACAAGTATTATTATGGTTCTCAGGAATGGATGCTTCGTTATCTTCTGTATGACTAGTGCACTCATCTTCCTCAACAAGATAATATTCAAGAAAAAGGCCTTGTTCAATCTAAGCATAAGCCTCCCTTTTTATGTCTTCATCATCTTATTCTAAAATATGCACAAGGAACTTTATAGAAGGATCATCTGATGTAACTCCCAATTTTTTGACATTTATCATGATATCTTTTTGTGAAGGCATAATGTTTGAAGGTATTTCTTGATGACTGTTCACCTTTCTTATCAAGAAATGTGTAGAAGACTCCCCTTCAAATATCTCCAAGCTAAAACAATGAATCAAGTGGAGACATGTAAGAGTCCTCTTCCCTATTGTGATCCTAAATCTTGTCCTATCCATAATGCATATCATCTTCACTTGCATCATGAAACATATCAAGAAAGAATTGGTCAAACTATCTCCATGGTGATATACTTTGTTCAGGTATCATACTAAAAAGAAAACCTGCATGATTTGTCAATAATCTTATAGATAGTTTCATAATCAAATATTTTGCATAGATATGACAGTCTAGAATAAATTTAAAAAATGCCTGCAAATACTCCATTGGTGATTCTGATCCATCTCAACAAAATTTTGGAACATATATTTTTAGTTTAAGAGGAAAAAAATTTCACCACCATGGATGTTATCAATACTTAATGGTCTATATAATTCAAAAATAAATTTTGGTCTTGGGTCACAAAATTTTGATACTTTATTTGAATATGTATTCTAGTACATAATAAATATTTGAATTTGTAGTAACTTCTTTATTTATACATTAGGTTCTTTTCAATAGAGTCGCAACCTCTTTAAAGAGGAAAAGTTTACTTATCTCCTTCTAGATCTTCTCCCTTAGTAGAGTCACTGACTAAAACATTTTGTTAAATAGACTTCCCAGCTTATTTCTTGGAGGAAAAAACTTACTATCTTCTAAGTTTTTATCTCTAGTAGAGTCTTAATTAAATCACTAGAGCTTCTAAGTAATCTTCAATGTTGTCTTTCATAGAGAACTCCCTAGCAGAGTCGCCAAATTATTGGTGCCCAAAAATGATGGATTCACTTTTGGCCAACTGACAGGTATAATGGTGATGCACTAATTGATACCTCTGTAATTTTGGCTTAATCAAGCCAAGGCTGGTAGGCCTGATTTCACTTTGAACTATCAAATTTTCTATGTCGCACAAATCTGTACTCAAACAAACAAAGTTCCTCCCAAGGTGGCGAATGATCCTTGGTGGAAAAAAACAAATCTCTTGATAATATGTAATATGAAACTTAACTAAAATGATAATCATTAAGATCCTAATTGTAAGGATTTGAAATAAATGATTTAATAATCTACAAACTACAAAGCATGAACTAATATAATAATTTCTAAATAATGATTAGATCAGTGCCTTCTAAAAACATGGGATATAGAGTCAGATAACTTTCTATCTTACGTACAATCAGAGACATTTTTTAAAAATTACTTTTAATAAAGAAATACTATTACTTCACATGCTTCCACTTGACTTATAATTCAAATCAATCTATACAACTAATCTTATTGAATTTTACTCAAATTAAGAGACCGATAAAAACAAGAGAAGATACACAGATCTTTCAATTGATATTTAAACTATATGTATTAATTTTCAATTATGATACTCGGGGAATTAAAAAGAGTGAAATACTCTAATATAATAGAATATTCAAAAGACTAATTGAAAGCGTATAACTTATAACCACAAATAAAAAGAAGAACACTTATCTTTATTGATATTGAAACACTAGTACATTGAAGTTCATGTTGCAATTGTGATCAAATTCTATTATACAATATGTTTTCCCCTCTTTATGATTACATTTTACAACACACACACACACACACACACACACACACACACACACACACACACACACACACACACACACACAGATATGTGTGTGTGTGGTTGAATAGTTGTCATACCCCTTAGGGTGAGAAGACATCATTTTTTATTAAAATTTAGAAAACACTTTTGAGAAAAACTAACCAACTAACTAACAAATAACTACCTATCTTTTGGATTTTTATTTGGTCTAAAATCCAAATCAGATTGTACAAAATTAAGATTTTTAATGGAGATAGGAAATTTGATTTTACAAACTGGGTCTTTTTTATATTTGCAATATTTGATCCTTTTCATTCTTTGTCAATATCATATTTTCAGAAGATCAAAATTCCAACATCTTTGAAACCTTCGCGTATTGAATTTTGATTGTTCCTGTCACAAAGCTTGCTTCCCTATTCCCTTAAATTTTAATTAAAATGTAATATGTTGTTGTATCCCATTTCATATAATTCATCATATCATCAATTATTGGGCATGGATTTGAGGATGCCATTTTTTAGAATTTTATCACTATATAGGACTCTAAATTTTGCCAAAATTTTAGAGCTCCAACAGGTTGTTTCTGGGTACGTATGCTCCTTGTGAGCATAGTGAGATCTCATTTATCTCTGAGAATTAGACCAATTATGTACTCTTTACCTAATATAAATTTGAGATTCGGTCGCCCCAGGACCCTAAAAGTGAACACTGCTATTTCCCTTTGTCAAAAATTTTATTTTGTTCATGTAATACTTTGAATTTCCTGAATATCATATTATTGTGTTCCTTATCTTTAACAACAAGAGTGTTTGAAAAAAAAAAAATCACATAATTATTTATCCCCACCGTCTATTCCCTTGTTGTATTAGATATATCATCCTTATAGAGAATGCTTATTGGTTCCAATTCATCAATACAGTCTTTGTCTTTTGATTTATGTTTTTTTTTGAGAAATAATCAGGTGCGCTATGTTGTTTGCTGGATGGAGGATCCATATGCATATGCTCAATCGTATAAGTATCTAAACTAAATTCTTCTACTTGGATGTTTCCTTGCACACAATCTACCCCATTTCCATTCTCCAAATGTTGTTTCTCCTCACATAAAGGTTTTGAAAGTAACTCATATTTAGCAATTATTACTTCTTTTATATCAAGAATCTAATCAAGTGGGATACTTGGATAATTTTCATTAATTTTATTCAACATATTCTCATCATTATGCTTGGTTATCACATTCACATCTTTAGAATTCTGATACAAATCTCGCTCATAGGATGAACTGAATGATATCTTACCTGCTGAATGTATATTTTTAGTATTATAAACTTCAAAATCATCATTAGGCCCAGTATCTTCATCATGATGTTGATATATTTGATTGCATAGAAAATATCCTTCACATAATGGATTCAGGAGCATAGAGAACACATATTTATGTTCCTCCACTTCTTCAAATAGTAGATTTAGGAACATAGAAAATTCAGGCACACCTTCTTGAGAGTTTTCATCGCGATCATCAGATGTTTCATCAATAAGACTAAAATCATCATTGACATTATTTTCTAAAATTTCTTATTGTTCATATGTTGTATGTTGTTCTATTTTATCTTCTGTATTTAATTTTTGGAATTTATCATCTCCTTCATCTAGTACTCCCTAACTATATACTGATCCATTAAATTTCTTATCATGATGAAAAAAAATTTGACCACTCTTCTCAACATGTTTTTGATATTCCATGTCTAAAAAAAATTAAATTTCTCTTGTATTGAGAAGGTTTTCCTCCTCATCATCATTTTCATTGATACATTTTTCCATACACATCTCATCATGTACAAATTCTTTTTCAATCTGATCCAAATTTTTCTCCTCTATGTCATCACATGTATTATTATGGTTCTCAATAATGGATACTTCTTTATCTTCTGTATGACTAGTGCACTCATCTTCCTCACCAAGATAATCATCAAGCACAAGGCCTTGTTCAATCTGAGCATAAGCCTCCCTTTTTCTGTCTTCATCTTCTTCTTCTAATATATGCACAAGGAACTTTACAGAAGGATCATCTGATATAATTCCTAATTTTTTGACATTTCTCATGATATATTTTTTTGAAGGAATAATGTTTGAAGGTATTTCTCAAAGAATGTTCACGGTTCTTATCAGAAAATGTGCAGAAGACTACCCTTCAAATCTTTCCAACATAAAAAAATGCATCAAGTGGAGAGATGTAAGAGTCCTCTTCCCTATTGTGATCCTAGACCTTGTCATGTTCATAATGGATATCATCTTCACTTGAATCATGAAACATATCAAGAAAAAATTGCTCAAACTCTCTCCATCATGATATAATTTGTTCATGTGTCATACTAAAAAGAAATCCTACATGATCTGTCAATGATCTTACAGATAGTTTCATAATCACATCTTCTGTATCGATATAAAAATCTAGAATAAATTAACAAAATGTCTGCGAATCCTCCAGTGGTGATTCTGATCCATCTCCACAAAATTTTGGAACATGTATTTTTTAGTTTAAGAGGAATAATTTCCTGACCACCAGGGATGTAATTAAAACTCAATGGACTATATAGTTCAATAATAAATTTTGGTCTTAGGTCACAAAATTTTGATATTTTATGTGAATATGTATTCTGGTACATACTGAATATCTGAATTTGTAGTAACTTCTTTATTTATATATTAGGTTTTCTTCAATATAGTCACCACCTCTTTAAAGAGGAAAACTTTACTTATCTCCTTCTAGGTATTCTCCATCAGTAGAGTCACTGACTGAAAAGTTTTGTTAAATAAAGTCCCCACCTTATCTCAAGTAAAGTCTTCTTAAAATCATCACAACTTCTAGGTAATCTTCAACATTGTCTTTCATAGATAACTCCTGAGTAGAGTCACCATTTGTTGGTTCTGAAAAATGATGGATTCACTTTTGGCCAACTGACAGGTATAATGGTGAGGCACCACTTGATACATCTAAAATTTTGGCTTAATCAAGCCAAGGCTGGTAGGCCTGATTTCACTTTGAACTATCAAATTTTCTATGTTGCACAACTCCGTACATAAACAAACAAAGTTCCTCCCAAGGTGGTGAATGATCCTTGGAGGAAAACAACAAATCTCTTGATAATTTCTAATATGAAACTTAACTAAAATGATAATCACTAAGATCCTAATTGTAGGGCTTTGAAATAAATGATTTAATAATCTACAAACTACAAAGCATGAACTAATATAATAATTTCTAAATAATGATTAGACCAGTGCCTTCTCAAAACTTGCGCTATAGAGTTAGATAAATTTTAATCTTACATACAATTAGAGACAATTTTAAAAGGTTACTTTTAGTAAAGCAAGACTATCACTTCACGGGCTTCCACTTGACTTATAATTTAAATCAATCTATAAAGCTAATCTTATCGAATTTAACCCAAATTAAGAGACTGATAAAAATAGGAGAAGATACACAGATCTTTCAATTGATATTTAAACTATATATATTAATTTTGAATTATGATACTCAGGGAATTCAACACAGTGAAATAATCTAATACAATAGAATATCTGAAAGACTAATTGAAAACATATAACTTATAACCAAAAATATAAAGAAGAGCACTTATCTTTATTGATATTGAAAAACTAGTACATTGAAGTTCATGTTGCAATTGTGATCAAATTCTATTATAAAATGTGTTTTCCCCATTTATGATTACATTTTAAACCACATATATATATATATGGTTGAATAGTTTTCATACCCTTTTAGGGTGAGAAGACATCATTTTTCATTAAAATTTAGAAAACTCTTTTGAGAAAAACTAATCAACTAACTAACTAATAACTACCTGTCTTTTGGATTTGGATTTGGTCTAAAATCCAAATCAAATTGTATGAACTTAATATTTTTACTGGCAATAGGAAATAAGATTGTGCAGACTGGGTCTTTTTTAATTTTGCAATATTTGATCATTTTCATTCTCTGTAGACATCATCTTGATGGAAGATCAAAATTCCAACATCTCTGAAACCTTCACTTATAGAATTTTGATAGTTCCTGTCATAGAGCTTCCTTCCCTACTCCCTCAACTTTTAATTAAAATGTAATATGTTTTTGTATCCCATTTCATATACTTCATCATATCATCAATTATTGGGCATGGATTTTAGGATGCCATTTTTAGAATATTATCACTATAAAGGACTCTAAATTTTTCCAAAAATTTAGAGCTCCAACAGGCTCTTTCTAGGGATGTATGCTCCTTGTGAGCATAGTAAGATCTTGGTTATCTATGGATAATTTGACCAAGCATTTACTCTTTACGTCATGTAAATTCAAGATTTGATGGCCCTAGGCTCCCAAAAGTGAACACTACTATTTCCCTCTTTCAAAATTTTTATTTTTTTCATGCAACACTTTGAATCTTCTGAATATGATATTATTTTTTTCTTTATCTTTATCAACAAGAGTATTTTAAAATAAGAAAAATCTCAAAATTATTTATCCCCAATATTTGATCCCTTTCTGTATTAGATATATCATCCTTATAGAGAATACTTATTGGCTCCACTTCATCAATGTCATCTTTGTCTTTTGATTTATTTTTTTTCTTTGAGAAATCATCAGGTGCACTATGTTCTTTATTGGATGGAGGATCCTTGTGCATATGATCAATTATATAATTATCTAAACTAATTTCTTCTACTTGGATGTTTCCTTGCACACAATCTTCCCCATTTCCATTATCCAAATACTTTTTCTCCTCACATAAAGGTTTTGAATGTAACTCATATTTATGAATTATTACTTCTTTTATATCAAGAATCTGATCAAGTGGGATACTTGGATAATTTTAATTACTTTTCTTCAACATGTTCTCATCATTATGCTTGGTTATCATAATATCATCTTTGAAAGTCTGATACAAATCTCCCTCAGAGGATGAATTGAATGATATCTTACCTTCTGAATGTATGTTTTGAGTGTTATCAACTTCAAAATCATCATTAGGCCCACTAGCTTCATCATGATGTTGATAGATTTGATTGTATAGAAAATATCCTTCACATAATAGATTTAGGAACATAGAGCAGAAAAATTTATCTTCCTATAATTCCTCTTCCAACAGTGGATTTAGGAACATAGAAAATTTAGGCACACCTTGATGAGAGTTCTCATTAGGATCATCATATGTTTCATCAATAAGACTAATATCTTGATTGACATTATTTTTTGAAACTTCCTGATGTTCATATGTTTTATGTTGTTCTATTTTATCTCCTCTATTTGATTTTTGGAATTTATCATCTCCTTCATCTAGTACTCCCTGATTATATATTGATCCATTAACTTTCTCATCATGATGAAAAAAAATTTGACCACTCTTATCAACATGTTTTTGATATTCCATGTCTAACAAAGCTGAAATTTCTCTTGTACTGAGAAGGTTTTCTTCCTCATCATCATCGTCATTGATACATGTTTCCATACACATATCATCATGCACAAAATTTTCTTCAATCTGAACTGAATTTTTCTCCTCCATGTCATAACATGTATTATTATGGTTCTTAGGAATGGATACTTCTTTATCTTATGTATGACAAGTGCACTCATCTTCCTCACCAAGATCATCATCAAGCATAGGGCCTTGTTCAGTCTGAGCATAAGCCTCTCTTTTTCTGTCTTCATCATCTTCTTCTAATATATGCACAAGGAACTTTACAGAAGTATCATCTGATGTAATTCCCAATTTTTTGACATTTCTCATGATATATTTTTGTGAATGCATAATGTTTGAAGGTATTTCTTAAAGAATGTTCACAACTCTTATCAGAAAATGTGCAGAAGACTCCCCTTAAAATCTCTCTAAGATAAAAAAAAAAAAATGCATCAAGTGGCGACATGTACGAGTCTTGTTCCATATTGTGATCCTAAATCTTGTCCTGTTCATAATGCATATCATCTTCACTTGCCTCATGAAACATATCAAGAAACCATTGCTCAAGCTCTCTCCATGATGATATCTTCATGTGTCATACTAAAAAGAAAACCTGCATGATCTTTCAAAGATCTTACAAATGGTTTCATAATCACATATTCTACATAGATATGACAATCTAGAATAAATTTATAAAATGCCTACAAATGCTCTATTTGTGATTTTGATCCATCTCCACAAAAATTTGGAACATGTTTTTTAGTTTAAGAAGAAAATTTTTCTGACCACCAGGGATGTTATAAAAATTCAATGGCCTATATACTTCAATAATAAGTTTTGGTCTTGGTTCACAAAAGTTGTATACTTTACGTGAATATGTATTCTGGTACATACAAAATATATTAATTTGTAGTAACTTGTTTATTTATACATTAGGTTCTTTTCAATAGATTTTCCACCTCTTTAAAGATGAAAAGTTTACTTATCTCCTTCTAGGTCTTCTCCCTCAGTAGAGTCACTGACTAAAATGATTATTTTTTAAATAGAGTCCCCACCTTCTTTCTAGAAGGAAAAAAATCACTATATTATGTGTTCTTATCTCCATTAGAGTCTTAATTAAATCACTAGAGCTTCGAGGTAATCTTCAACATTGTCTTTCATAGATAACTCCCCAGCAGAGTCACCAATTTGTCGGTGCCCAAAAATGATGGATTCAGTTTTGGCCAATTGACATGTATAATGGTTATGCACCACTTGATACCTTTGCAATTTTGGCTTAATCAAGCCAAGGCGGGTAGGCTTTATTTCACTTTGAACTATCAAATTTTCCATGTCACACAACTCCTTGGAGGAAAACAAAAAATCTCTTAATAATTTCTAATATGAAACTTAACTAAAATGATAATAACTAAGATCCTAATTGTAAGGCTTTTAAATAAATGATTTAATAATCTACAAACTACAAAGCATGAACAAATATAATAATTTCTAAATAACGATTAGATTAGTGCCTTCTAAAAACTTGGGCTATAGAGTAAGATAACTTTCAATCTTACGTACAATCAGAGATAGTTTTAAAAACTTACTTTTAATAAAGAAAGACTATCACTTCAGATGCAACCACTTAACATATAATTCAAATCAATCTATATTTCTAATCTTATCGCATTTAACTCAAATTAAGAGACCAATAAAAACAAGAGAAGATACGTAAATCATTCAATTGATATTTAAACTATATATTAATTTTGAAATATGATACTTGGGGAGTTCAACATAGTGAAATACTCTAATACAATAGAATATATTGAAATACTAATTGAAAACATATAACTTATAACCACAAATAAAAAGAAGAAAACTTATCTTTATTGATATTGAAAAACTAGTAAATTGAAGTTCATGTTGCAATTATGATTGAATTATATTATACAATATGTTATCCCCTCTTTATGATTACATTTTACAGCACATATATATGTGGTTGAATAGTTTTCATACCCCTTTAGGGTGAGAAGACATCAATTTTCTTTAAAATTTAGAAAACACTTTTGAGAAAAACTAATCAACTAACTAACTAATAACAACCTATCTTTCGGATTTGGATTTGGTCTAAAATCCAAATCCTATTGTATGAACTTAAGATTTTTACTAGAGATTGGAAAATTGATTTTACCAACTGGGAATTTTTGAGTTTGCAATATTTGATCATTGTCATTCTCTATCGACATCATCTTTACAACGGGTCAAAATTCCAACATCGCTGAAACCTTCGCTTACAAAATTTTGATTGTTCCTATCATAAATCTTCCTTCCCTAATCCTTAAAATTTTAATTAAAATGTAATGTGTTGTTATATCCCATTTTATTCACTTCATCATATCATCAAATATTGGGCATAGATTTTAGGATGCCATTTTTTGAATTTTATCACTATATAGGACTCTACATTTTACCAAAAATTTAGAGCTCCAACAGGCTCTTTCTAGGGACGTATGCTCCCTATGAGAATAGTGAGATCTCAGTTATCTCTGGATAATTAGACCAATTATTTAGTCTTTACCTAGGGTAAATTGAAGTTTCGATGGTCCTAGGCCCCCAAAAGTGAACATTGTTATTTCCCTCTAAATTATTTTTTTATTCTATTCATGTAACATTTTGAATCTCCTGAATATGATATTATTTCATTCCTTATCTTTATCATTAAGAGTGTTTAAAAATAAAAAAATCTCAGAATTATTTATCCCCAAAATCTGAACCCTTGTTGTATTAGATATATCATCCTTATAGACAATACTTATTGGTTCCACTTCATCAATGTAGTGTTTGTCATTTGATTTATGTTTTTTCTTTGAGAAATCATTAGGTGCACTATGTTCTTTGCTGGATGGAGGATCCATGTGCATAGGATCTATCATATAAGTATCTAAACTAAGTTCTTCTACTTGGATGTTTCCTTTCACACAATCTACCCCATTTCCATTCTCCAAATACTATTTCTCCTCACATAAAGGTTTTGAAGGTAACTCATATTTAGGAATTATTACGTCTTTATATCAAGAATCTGATGAAGTGGAATACTTGGATAATTTTCATTACTTTTCTTCAACATATTCTCATCATTATGCTTGGTTATCATAATCTCATCTTCAGAAGTCTGATACAAATCTCTCTCATAGGATGAATTGAATGATATCTTACCTTGTGAATGTATATTTTGACTGTTATCAACTTTAAAATCATCATTAGGCCCGCTACCTTGATCATCATGTAGATATATTTGATTGTATAGAAAAATCCTTCACATAATGGATTCTGGAACATAGAGAACATGGATTAATCATCCTCCACTTCCTCTTCAAATAGTAGATTCAGGAACATAGAAAATTTAGGCACACCTTCATGAGATTTTTCAGCACGGTCATTAGATGTTTCATCAATAAGACTAATATCATCATTGCCATTATTTTCTAAAACTTCTTGTTGTTCATATGTTGTATGTTGTTCTATCTTATCTCCTCTATTTGATTTTAGGAATTGATCATCTCCTTGATCTAGTACTCCTTGACTATATACTGATCCATTAACTTTCATATCATGATGAAAAAAACTTTGACCACTCTTCTCAACATGTTTTTGATATTCCATGTCTAACAAAGATGAAATTTCTCTTGTACTAAGAAGGTTTTCTTCCTCATCATCATGGTCATTGATACATGTTTCCATACGTATCTCATCATCTACAAATTCTTCTTCAATCTAATACAATTTTTTTTCCTCCATGTCATCGCAAGTATTATTATGGTTCTCAGGAATGGATGCTTCTTTATCTTCTATATGACTAGTGCACTCATCTTCCTCACCAAGATAATGATCAAGCACAAGGCCTTGTTCAATCTGAGCATAAGCCTCCCTTTTTCTGTCTTCATTGTCTACTTCTAATATATGCACAAGGAACTTTAGAGAAGGATCATCTTAAGTAATTCCCAATTTTTTGACATTTCTCATGATATCTTTTTTGTGAACGCATAATATTTGAAGGTATTTCTCAAAGAATGTTCACCATTCTTATCAGCAAATGTGCAAAAGACTCCCCTTCAAATCTATCTAAGCTAAAATAATGCATCAAGTGGAGACATGTAAGATTCCTCTTCCATATTTTCATCCTAAATCTTTTCTTGTTCATAATGCATATCATCTTCACTTGCATCATGAAACATATCAAGAAACCATTGTTGAAAGTCTCTCGATGATGATATACTTTGTTCAGGTGTCATACTAAAAAAAAAACCTGCATGATCTATCAATGATATTAAAAAAAAATTCATAATCACATCTTCCGCATAGATATAAAAATCTAGAATAAATTTACAAAATGCCTGCAAATGCTCCGTTGGTGATTTTGATCCATTGCCACAAAATTTTGGAGCATATTTTTTTAGTTTAAGAGGAAATTTTTTCTGACCACTAAGGATCTTATCAAAACTCAATGGTAAATATACTTCAATAACAAATTTTGTTCTGGGGTTACAAAAGTTTGATAATTTATGTGAATATGTATTCTAGTACAAACTGAATATCTAAATTTGTAGTAACTTCTTCATTTATACATTAGGTTCTTTTCAATAGAGTCACCACCTCTTTAAAGAGGAAAACATTACTTATCTCATTCTAGGTCTTCTCCCTCAATAGAGTCACTAACTGAAATGTTTTTCAAATATATTCCCCACCTTCTTTCTAGAAGGAAAAAACTTAATATCTTTCAATTTCTTATCTCCAATAGAGTCTTAATTAAATCACCAGAGCTTCCAGGTAATCTTCAACATTGTCTTTCGTAGACAACTCCCTAGTAGAGTCACCAATTTGTTGGTGCCCAAAAATGATGGATTCAATTTTGGCCAAATGACAAGTATAATGGTGATGGACCACTTGATACCTCTGTAATTTTGGCTTAATCAAGCCAAGGTTGGTAGGCCTGATTTCACTTTGAACTATCAAATTTTCTATGTCACACAACTCCATACACAGACAAAGTTCCTCCTAAGGTGGTGAATGATCCTTAGAGGAAAATAACAAATCTCTTGATAATTTCTAAAATGAAACTTAACTAAAATGATAATCACTAAGATCCTAATTGTAAGGCTTTCAAAATAAATGATTTAATAATCTACAAACTACAAACCATGAACTAATATAATAATTTTCAAATAATGATTAGATCAGTGCCTTTTAAAAACTTGGGCTATAGAGTCAGATAACTTTCAATCTTACATACAATCAGAAACAATTTTAAAAACATACTTTTAATAAAGCAATACTATCACTTCACAGGATTCTACTTGACTTATAATTCAAATCAATCTATAAAGCTAATCTTATTGAATTTAACTCAAATTAAGAGACCGATAAAAACAAGAGAAGATACATAGATCTTTCAATTGATATTTAAAAAGTATATATTAATTTTTAATTATGATTCTTAGGGAACTCAACACATTGAAATACTCTAATACAATAGAATATATGAATGACTAATTGAAAACATATAGCTTATAACCACAAATAAAAATAAGAGCACTTATATTTATTGATATTGAAAAACTAGTACATTGAGCTTCATGTTGCAATTGTGATCAAATTCTATTATACAATGTGTTTTCCCCTCTTTATGATTACATTTCACACTAGATATATATGTGGTTGAATATTTTTCATACCCCTTTAGTGTGAGAAGACATCATTTTTCATTAAAATTTAGAAAACTCTTTTGAGAAAAACTATTCATTTAAATAACTAATAACTACCTATCTTTCAAATTTGGATTTGGTCAAAAATCCAAATCAGATTGTACGAACTTAAGATTTTTAATGCAGATAAGAAATTTAATTTTACAAAGTGGGTCTTTTTTATATTTGCAATATTTGATTGTTTTCATTCTCTGTCGATGTGATCTTTACAGAAGATCGAAATTCCAACATCTCTGAAACCTTCGTTTAAAGAATTTTGATTGTTCCTATCATAGAGCTTCCTTCCCTAATCCCTCAACTTTTAATTAAAATGTAACATTTTTTTGTATCCCATTTCTTATATTTCATCATGTCTTCAATTATTGGGCATGGATTTTAGGATGCCATTTTTAGAATTTTATCACTATATAGGACTCTAAATTTTACCAAAAATTTAGAGCTCCAATAGGGATTAGTTTATTTCTAGGAGGGACCAAGATAATACCTACACCATAACCTATCTTACATCTAGAACCATCGAAATATAATTCCCAAACATCTTCTTTCTTAATAGCTAAAATTTTCTCATTAGGGAATTCTATTGAGGTAACGCTCCTATCAGAATGAGGACAAGGAGCTTCAGCTAAATAATCAGTTAAAGCTTGTCTGTTAATTGACTTTTGAAGAATGAAATTAAGATTGAATTACATAAGTAACATCACCCATTTTTCCAAATGGCCAGAGAGATCAATCTTTGAGAAAAGGTGTTTTAGAGGATCAAATTTATCCATTGCATTGACCTCAACCTTCAACAGGTAATGCCTGAGTTTTTGACAAGCATAAACTAAAGCCAAGCATTTTCTTTCCAAATTGGTATATCTTATTTCATAATCAAGTAAGGTTCGACTAATGTAGTACATTGGTATTTCCTTACCTTCACTATCATGTTGAGCCAACAACGCAGTCAAAACATTTGAAGTAGTGGAATTATATAGATAGAAGGGTTTATTAAATTGAGAAGGTTGCAAAATAGGAGGATTAGCAAGATACTCCTTAAATTTCTCAAAGGATTGTTTACATTACTTGTTCCAAGAAAAAGTGTATATTTTCTAATCAAGGAAGTGAAAGGAACAGTTCTATCAGCTAAGTTAGAATCAAAGCAACAAATAGCTTGTATTTTTTCCCTATAAACTGCGTAATTGAGAAATATTCTTGGGAGGAGGCATGTTAACAATATCATCAATCTTTTTAGTATCAACCTCCATGCCTCACTTCGAGATTATAAATCCTAATAATTTACCAGAATCAACTCCAAAGGCACATTTCTTAGGATTCAATCTCATATTATAAATCCTAATTCTTTCAAATATTTGCCGTAAAATGAACACATGATCCTCTCTTTGTATAGATTTTTCCAAGATGTCATCCACATAATCTTCATAATCTTATGAATGTAATCATGAAAAATCAAATTCATAGCGCATTGATAAGTTGCTCCCGTATTTCTTAATCTAAAGGGCATCATGACCCAAAAAAATGTTCCCCAAGGTGTTATAAATGCACTCATAAGTTTATCTTCAATAGGAATAAATATTTGATTATAACCCAAAAAACCATCCATAAAAGATAATAAAGCATGACCCATTGTTGAATCCACAATCTTAAAAATATTAGGTAATGGGAAATCATCTTTTAAGGATGCCTTATTTAAATCTAAAAAATCTGTGCACATCCTTATCTTATTGTCATGCCCAAAACTAGGGCAAAACACACACACACATTTTTTTTTGAAAAAAAACACAAGTACATACAACTAACAATGGATGTGTTGAGGAAAGGTGATAACATGGTGAAGTTAATATTTGAGTTGCAAGGTATATTCATGGATTGAATTATGGTTATGCCACATATGGATGCAAAGTTGGAGCATCAATTTGTTGTGCGGGTTACATGAACTCTTGGGTCAGGTTGAATTAAGTACGGTTTTATGTTTAACGAGTGCAGTAACATGATGGTAAATTAATTGATAAAATCATATGTTGGATTAGGTCAACCTAGTGTTACTTTAATTCTTAACCTTGATTACAACTTATTCTATTTAAATCTATACTAATTCCCTTTCAACATTAGCTACATAACATCTATAACCAACTCTGATATAACTATTTCACACACATTAGTTAAATTAATAACAAGGAACTAAATCAATTTCAAGAATTAAAATGTATAACCTTTCTTAACTTCCCCTAGACCCACTTAAACATATATAATAAAATATTCACTAATAAAGGACTAATTAAATTCTACTCCCTTTTTAAGCAAATATATATGAAACATTTACCATTTGACATAATTAAAATTTAATAAAAAATTCACCATACCAATAAACTATTAATTTAAATCCAATAATCATAATCTAATCTAATTCCCTAACTTACTAATATCAGTTCTAATTAAATCCTCCCCTTATAAAAACATATGCAATCCTAATACATTAATCCCCCTAACGAAATTAAATTAACTTTTAATGAAAACATTAAATAACCTCTAGTAAAAACAATTAAATTATCCTCTAATAGAAAATGAATTTGACCTCTAACCCGTTGAACACATGAACAATATATTCCAATTAACATAATGAAATTTAATTAACAACTAACTGATATCAATGATTCAATTTAATTAATTAACCATTATAAAAGAAAAGACTATAACTCTAAAAGGTTGATTTAATACTAATTAAATACTAAATAAATCTTAACATGCTAAAAAGAATCTATTAATACTAATCCTAAACAACTAACCTAACAACCCTACTAATCCTACCCCCATCTACCTACCAATTTGTCACCTCACCCATCATCCCTATTCCCAAGGCCTACTTGCCAAGTGGGTGGGGTGTGGGAAAATCCAAAATTCCCTAAAGGTGGTGTGAGTTTTCATGTAAGAAGAGCCTCTTTGAAACAAGGAAATTGCTAGTACCAAGGTGGAGGTGGGGACCACCTCAAGTCTCCCATATCAATGTGCATAAACTATAATGCAAATTCAACTTATGAAGGGGAAGAAAATTTTTTAGGTTTTGAAAGGCTTTTTGGTTAAAGGGAATAACCAATGATTCCATGTCAGAGTCAACACCCAATGCATGGAGGAGAGGAGTGGTTGAAAATTTTTCTAGGCCAACCAAAACCTCCTCTAAGATTTCCAAGGAAAATTCGCATGGTTAGGAGAGAGGGGTGCAAAAATCAAGTAGTTTATTGCATTTTTTTTTTTTTGTTTAAATTTCCTTTCAACAATTACAACATAAGTGTGTGGGGCCCATGGGGATGGGTGCAACATCATGCCTCACTTATTAATTAAAGATATGTATTACCATTAAAGTGATAATTAGGGGGTAATTAAGGGACTTTAGTGAGGAGAATATATAGAGAATATTCTCTGTGTAAAGGGGGAATTAAATCCCTCCCCATACATTTTTGAGAGAGCATTTTTTGCTCTAAAAATCTAGAAAGTGTCATGGGTAATATGTTTTATTGCTTCTATCATGTTGATTATTCATTTTCTTTTTGGAGTTGAAATTTGTATGCATTTGATTTGTTTATCATTGCAATACACTATGTGAACTATAGATTGATTAATAGTATTAGTTCATTTTTACATTAATATACTAACTTGTTTGGTTTTTTTCTGTGTATCAAGTTAATCTATCCTTCTCAAGGATTGAGGTTACAATGAAGATTCTAAGTAGAGTATTGATCCTAATGTAGTAGAATTCATATTTCCAAAGGAATAATGATATGTTTTTAACTTAAAAATTTAAAATCAAATACATTATATAGAGATTACAAGATTCCTAAATCTATAAGATTTCTCATGCTATGAAACTATTACATAATGAATAAGAGTTTTTCACATCTTTCTTAACAAAGCTTTCAAAATGGACATTACAACACTTAAAAAAATTGAATCTCAATATAAGGAGTAACCATGCAACATTAAAGTTGCTCTCACACAACTATACCAAAATGGAGATTTCTCCCAAGATGTTTCCACAATCATCTTGACATCCAAACCTGCAAATACATGAGGAGAACCATGGGAAGCTCACCTCCCAACCAAGATCTCAAAGAGACCATCCATGAGCTTGGATAACCAAGGCTAAATAGGTACCACATCCAAATTCTCACAACCATCACATATGCACAACACAACAATTAACTCCCAACCAAGGCTTCACAAATGAGTTTTCCAAACCCATTGAAGTAGGGTGAAGGTGGGATTTTCCAAGGAGGAGAATGCCATTGCATATTCAAAATTTTCAACAAGAGTTTTTCCATGCTGTTCCAAGGCTACATTGACATTCCTTCCATATACACATTTGGTCATTTCCTCATCAAGGCAAAACCGCATACATCTTCCATCCAATCTTCCCTTATCTCCCCCAAAATTAAGATCAAATACAATGGCATGCAAGGGCCCATACACCTTGCGTTTTCTCCCTTTTCTCTTCATGAGAAGAGACTCTCACTACAATGGAGAGCCCAACTAACCCATTCACCCAAGGCCACTTCTTCCCTTTCCAAGGGTAAGTAATGCCTTAAACACCCATGAACAACACTCCCAAGCCAAAAGAACAAGAAATGATACAAAATCCAAATTCATCCCCAACCCAACACACAATAACAAGATCTACATAAAATAACACTATGCAAGATTTACATATATGGACTCCATATAAAATTTACATGTATGAACACCATACAATATTTACATGTTCATAAAAACAATAACATACAAAGCTAAAATGCAAGAGTATTTCTCCATGGCAAGAATCCACCAACCTTGGTTTAAGAAAAATGGCAAGAATCTAGTTGAGAAGAATCCCTTATCCTTTCCTTCCTCCAACCCTATTTGTCTCTAAAATTACAGAGTGGGTGAACACCCACTAAGTCTCTCCAAACCCTCTAAAAAAACCCCCAAATGTGTACTTAAGGCCTAGCAATTAGTGAGACATGCCCTCTAGTCCTTTTGTCTTACCTCTTGTCTCCCCTCTTAATTGAGAGTTTAGTAAGGAGTGTGGGACAAGTTAGATGCATAAGGTTATCTCCATTTTAGCCACTATTGAAAAGTAGGCATTTTGGAGGGCCATAATGGTGATCTAGGCTTTCCCATAGGTAAACAATAGCCCTCAAACCAAGGTACCCCCCTAGGGTTAACTAATTTTGGCCAAAAATACACTCTAGGGTCACTTTTGACCCCTTCAAAGTACCCCTAAAGTTCAAATCCGAGTTCCAACTTGATGTGATCCCTACAAGACATCTATATGCAAGTGGGATTAATATAACATCCTATAAGGTTTGGTGATTCTTTCCCATGCCCTAATTTGACATGTCACCATCCACATGGACAATACAAGTGTCAAGTAACACCAAGAAAATACACATCACATTCACAATGACATGTCCAATCTATAACATGAATTTAAACTATTAACACACATTCAGATTTTGTTTACAACAAAGATCACATTACAAAGAGGTTTCAACCCCTTATTGGATTAAACCTTGGCTTACTCAATTCACATGTGTTTAGCCCTGATTCTCTGAATAGTTCCATGGTTCTCTTTCCTACACACTAAACTCG
>MU225393.1:562619-577978 GCA_018584345.1 Thuja plicata
GGTTTGAGGATCATTAGATTTAGAAAGAGAAGACAAAAGAGCATAATTGCAGTAATTTATCCTTCTAGGTTTAAGTCCACCCATTCTAGAAATATAATCATCACCTTCATTAAGTAAATATTTAAACAATTTAGGATTTCTCCTAGAATTAATATAGTTACTAGGAGGAGTAAATAGATTATTAATATCATCATCATCACCATCATCATCATCATCATCACTACTACTGCTAGAAGGAACAAAATCATTAGGAGTATCATTACTATCTTTATGCTCATCATTATCCTTTTGAAGAGTATTAGCATTATTTTTAGTGTTAGAATAAGAAATAATAGGAACAAAAACTTTAGGAATAGAAATAGGAGGAATAGGGTTGAGAGACAGAGGTTGGTCCTCCACAACAACTATGTTGTTGTGACTAAAATAAGAATCTGGAATTTGAGAACAATCATGTACACCATTTTCAGAAATGCAAACATCTCTAGCTATTTAAACTTTATTAAAAAGAGGATCATAAAATCTATATCCTTTAGTGTTTTTAGAATAGCCAACAAATATATGAGGTGTTGATTTAGGATCTAACTTTCTTCTTTTTTGTTTTGGTGTGTGAACATAAGCAGTTGAACCAAAAATCCTTAAATGAGACAGGCTGGGTTTTCTCCTCACCAAGCTTCCTCGGGAGTTTTATTTGGTAAGGCCTTAGTAGGAGTTCTATTAAGAAGGTAAGTGGCACATGCCATGGCTTCAACCCAAAATTTATAATCCATATTTTTAGCATGTAAAAAACATCTAGCCATTTTTACTATTGTTCTATGCTTACGTTCTGCCACACCATTTTGTTATGGTGTATAAGGAACGGTAAGTTCATGTTTGATACAAAAAGATCTTAAGTAAGAATGGAAAGCATGATTAACATATTCAGTACCATTATCAGTTCTAAGAATATGAATTTTACAACCACTTTGTCTTTCCACAAAAACATGAAATTCAAAAAAAATATCAAGGACTTGATCTTTACTATGTAGGAAATAAATCCAAGTTCTACGATAATAATCATCAACAAAAGTTAAAGCATATTTAGAACCTAAAATAGAAGTATTTTCCATAGGACCTAAAAGATCACTATGAATGAGTACTAACTTATTATTAGCTCTCCAAGATGATTTATGAGGAAAATATTCTCTATGCATTTTACCACTCATACATCCATTGCAATCAAACTTAGAAGGAGTAAACTTAGGTAGCCCATCTACCATATTTTATTTTTGCATTAATGAGATATAATCAGAATTTAAATGTCCTAGCCTCTCATGCCAAATGTGAAAATCAATAGTAGTGAGTAATGAATATCCGGGAGATGCAAATTGATAAAATTTAAAGAGATTATCATCATCCAATTTAGCATTAGAAACTATCTGATCAGTATTGGGATCAATGATATGGAAAATATTTTTATGAAACTCAAACTTATAATCTTGACATAATTGTGGAACAAAAATAAGGTTAGCTTTCAAATCAGGAGCATAAAGTACATCATGTAATTTACCATTTGGAACAGAAACATTACCAGTTCCTTCAACTTGACAGCAATAGTTATCAGCTAAAGAAACAGGAATATTCATAGAATCAGGTTGCAAAAAATCAAAGACTTCCTTATGAGAAGTAACATGTTGAGATGAACCACTATCAATAATCCATTCAAGTGGTTTAGATGCATTAAAACAGACAGTAAAAGCATAATGAGAGTAATTTCCATTAGATTTTTCATTTGAGTAATTTTGAGAATAATGTTGATCATCTTTTTGTTTCTTAAAATAGTTATGTATTAAGTGACCATCTTTACCACAATAGGTGCAATGTGGCCTATTTGAATGATTACTATTATGATAGTTATTTGAAGGCCTAGAATTGTAATGATCTTTAAATTGTTGGCCTGAGTTATTATTTGAAGTATTAGTATTATTTGATCTTTGATAATTTTGGTTATTTTGATTACTGTTAGATGATCTATTGTTATTTTTACTTTTAGAGACATAAGCATGTTCATGAGTTTTAAATATACCAAATTGAATCAATTTTTCTTCCTCTTGACACAACATATTTTGAAAAATGAAATAAGTGAGTTGAGATGCTAGACTAAGAATTGCTAACTGAGAGTAAATATTTGTAATAAACTATTGAAACTATCTAGGCAAACATTTATGAATAATTATGTGGATGATTCTTAAATCAGAAAGAGGAACTTGCAAACCAATTAGTAAAACTTTAATGGAATCAAACTTGAGCAAGAAATTGTCAACAAAGTTAAAGTCAGTATACCTAAGGTCTTCAAGTTGGTCTTGAAGCTAAATTTTCTTAGTCTCATCTTCACTATCATAGGTATTTTACAGGATGTCCTAAGCCTGATGGGCTTCTGTACAAGTATAAATTAAGACATACAATTCAGGACTTAAGGAGATCATGATTAAACCAAGTGCTTCCTCATTTTTAGTCTTCCAATTAGTTTGGTCAACTTGAGGAGCAGTGGCTACTAGTTTGGAACTGGCATTAGTAGCAATGTCTAAAATATGTTTGAATCTAAAGATGAAGGTCATGTGGGTTTTCCATGCATGATAATTTTTACTAGTTAACTTTATTTCTGGCATCAAGGTGGTCATAGTTAAAAATGGAAAAATTAAAGAATACCTAAACTTGAGATAAAAGAAAGAAGAATCTAAACAGAGCTAAGAAAAGAAACTCAGAGCAAACTATATACACTTGCATGCACCAGTAGAAAGCTATAAAATCTTATGCCAAGGAGGCATGCAAGGAAGACCAACAACCAGATGAAACCAAAAATAAGAATACTTAAGAGAAAAAATATCTCGGTTAAGTTGTTATAGATTAATAGATAATGACAAGAATCTCTTTCATGCAAAGAGAAAGGGAAAAAAACTACTAACAAAATAGCACAACCCTACAAAATAGACAAGATGAAAGATAACATTAATCTGTTATAGAGAAACATATGACATTAATCTTATGATGAAATTGGTACAACTTTAAAAGAGAGAATAAGAATTAAATGCTAATTTATAACTCACTAAAGAAGAGAATCTACAAAAGAATGTGAGAACTAAATAACAATCTAAAAAACTAAACTGAAACCATAAATGAAATGAACTGAATAAATAAGATTAAACTATAATATTAAACTAAAACTATTGAAACTGAATCTATTTAAGAAACTATAAGATTTAAAACTAAATCTATTTAAAGACTATAATATTAAACTAAGTTTAAAGAAAAAAAATGACTCCTTCTCTACTTCCCTCGGCCAACGTCGAACCTATGCAACTGGCATAAAGATTTAGAGAATATCCAATACACTACAATGGACAGGTCGTGAAGAGTCACAAGAGGAGCGGGCAGAGAGGATGGTGGTGAGGGCATGCAGGGATGTCAAGGGCACATAGGGAAGGAGTGGTCAAACAAATATATATTTCTTATGGAAGAGGTAGAAGCACTGAAATCTGGTGGCAAAGTTATACGGTTGGAAAGGTTAAAAAAGCTAGACAGAGGTGCTCATGTGAATAATATAAAGAATGGAAGTGTTCACAATGTAAAGATGCAGGCCTCTATGAACACTTGAGGAAGAAGCAGAGGTCACACTAGAAATGGGAGGAGGGGTGAGATGGAGGCAGAGATTGAAAAACAAGCGCAACAAGGTGACAATGACAAAGCGAAGATATTAAAAAAGGAGAACCACTAAAGCAGGCGATGGGAAGAGAAAAGATTGCAGAAGAACAAATATTTCAAAACAAAATAATTGAATGCTTCAATTTCTGACTGATCTCTTCATCGTGCACTATGAGTCTGAATCAAAATAAAGAAGTAACAACAATGTATTCCATGCGTCTTCCCAGTATTCTAGTTTTTGGATCTAGAGCTTTGTCTTAGTTCATTAAATTGCAGATACACCTTGACCCTAGAAAAAAACCTTGGTTGTTACTCTTTTGGCAGATTGTCCAACTCTGACAATCAAATCTAAAAAAAAAATAGAATCCCTTGATGGATCCTTAGCAATATTTTATCTATTGTGGCACAAAATAGACCAAAAAAGAGCTCAAAAGAGAGAATAGAAGATATAAAGATTGATGATATGCCAAGTATGAGTTAGATACAACTTTCTCTGTGTTCCTGCCGCAGTCTTATAACAACAAAATGCAAACAACAACCCTCCTTAGATCAGAAATAGAGTCACCTGAAAACAAAGAAGATGAATGATAGGTATAGCATTAAGATCGACAACATAAATATATTAAAAAACTAACAAAAAATGAATACCCAAAAATTGAAATGCAAGGAATAATTACAGAGAATAGCTCCAAGAAAAAAAATACATGCAATGAATAACAAATGGAGTGAGAATAGAGATTGCATGCAAATATGCAATGATGAGAAAAAATGGAAACTACCAGAAACAAGGAATACCCTAAAAAAAGAATAAGTCATGCAAAGGAAACATTTCAAATTCACATTTCAATATTATATTAAGGATCCTTTTTATTAAGATATTTGAAATGTGAATAAAGATACCAAACGATAACAATATATAACTTAGATTTTTAAAAAAATTAATCATTAACAAGGATAAATAGAGAAAGAAGAACTTGAAGATAACTTTTAGAATAGAGAAAAAATAATTTTGATTTTTCTCTCAAAAAAACATAAATTAGCAATGAGCTCTCTCAAGAGTCTCTGATATTGGAGTGCACCAAGATATGGTAGCTCTTTTACCTACACACTCACAAAATGAGTAAACCAACCTTCTCTAATACCATATTAGAAAAATAATGAAATGAAGAACAAGGAAATTGTTTAATCTAAGAGTTAGGTTTAAGAAGTGTTACCATGAATTACGCAAAACCAAGTGCATACACTAAAACAAAAAAGCAAGGAGAAAATATTTTTGAAGGGGTAAAAGTGTAAAAAAACCCTCGTGATAATATTATGAATGTGAAAAAAATTCCTAGGAGAGAGAGAGAGAGAGAGAGAGAGAGAGAGAGAGAGAGCTATGCTCTTACAATGATATTCAAGAAGAGGAAAAATTGTGTAGGTGAGAGAAGGAGAGTTATCTCTTTAATAGAGAGGTGAGGAGGGAGTTACATTGTAACTCCCATTTCTATGAATGCCACATATCATAAGTGTGTGAGACAAGTGTAGGATTCCTCATAAGGAGGAATATCTAAAAAAATAGAAATAACAAGAGAAATTTTTTTTTAGGATACCTTGGTTTATCCTAGTAAATATGAAAACCAAGGAAAGATTAATTCTAACACAAACCCTCATTTTGGTGGTTTCCACCTTCACGAATAGCTAAATATAGTAGAATGTATGTGTGTGTGTTTCACTTAGAAAGAGCTTTGAATGTGTAGTTCAAAGATCTAATCCTCTAGATTAAAACCTATTGATGGGACTTTGTGACCGGTCTCATCAACAAAGGAAGAGTTGTCATTGGCTACCAGGGTACCAGCCAACTTCTCCTGTAGAGGTTGTCTGAGGAATAAATTCTCTGGGCCTTCTAGCACCTGAGTGTCGAGTCTCAATAGTGCGGGGAGCTAAGTTGGGCAAGTGACTAACTTTTGTTCAGGGGGATAGCTAGTTTTGACTCGTCTTCTCTGGGGATTTCGTTAGTAGGTTGGGGTTTCCTACAAGCATGCATGAGTTTACCAAATAAACAACAAAAGATAGATTATTGTTAGGAGCTTGTTACTTCTACTTATAGTTATGCAATATATCTTTAAAATCAACAATGCTATAATGAACTACACTAAATACTGAATGCATACAAAACCATCAGTCCATTCATATTCAATAGCAAGGGGAAATGAGATAATATAATCTAACAAAACCTCAGAGAAAAGGACATTAGAAACATACAGCACAAAAGAGATATTGCTAACTTAGAGATCAGAACACCAACAACATCATTGCTAGAAACTCTTCCTTCTTCATTAATAAAGTATTCTAGTAGCACTGGTGTGTACATCAATGGCCACAAGGGAGCATCTGACAACTAAGAACTACTGAGCATTGAGTTGTGTAACAAATAAAAATGAAATGCTAAAAGTATTGGACTTCAAAATCACCAATTTTGTCGACCCTTGAAATGAGGTTGGACTTATTATTTATACACATAACTTGCCCTAAAATTAACCTAATCTAACTATAAACTCAACATTAAAATACAATATCTGGTGGCTGGTACTACCTGCACCACTTACAATCACCTCGAAAAGAGTAGAGGTCTGACAAGAGAGAGGAAGAAGACAAGAAGAAAGGATGGAAGAATCAGCCTTAAGAAGAATTTTGGAGTAAGAATAGAAGAGATTTGATCTTCCTAGAGTTTGAGGCTACATACCTCATTAATGCAAAATATGGCTCACTATCTTTGATGCTCTAGGTAGTTAATGTTGGAGCAGCGCCTTCATAAAATCACCTGTTAGAGACATCCCTCAAACTGACATACCTTATTGGGATCACCTACCTTCTAACCCCCTTATTAACTATTGGATAATGACTGGTCAACTCTGGGGAACTTGGACATGGATCACCGAATGAATACAAAACTTTGGATCTAGAATTCCAGAGTCTGGGAGCTTGCGCTCAAAGAATAATGAATGTTCAAAAATGCACCCTGCTAAAAAAATCTTCAAAATTTAGAGAATTTTATTGTCCCTCATTGTTCTTTAAAGCCTCAAAAATTTGGCTAATGCCCTCTCCATATATATCTTTGATACTATTCCACTAGTAGCGGATAATTTTGAACCTCTCTTCAATATCTCCAGCCCCATCCTGAAATTCTTCTACCAACTTTACATAGTCATGAGCCCAGAGCATCATCTTAGATATTCTTGAAAGTTTCCCTCTGTCAAAGTCTCTGGCAGACTGATATCGGGACTCCATCAACTCATCAAACTTGCTAAGCACATAGTCCTCTGGGGCACAAGTTCCGGTGGTGAAGGGATGAACTTGTGAAACCCTTCTAATGAATTCTTTCTATAGGTCCAAAGGATACTGGACCGCCGTGATCTTCTCTTTGAGGGTCATAATCAGTTGCTTTCTTACCTCAATCTTGAGGCCAAGTCTAGAGTACTGGGCCTAGAGGAATTCAAAGGATTTCTCTCCCAAAATTCCTACCTCAGTGATGGCCTCTTCCCCAAAGTTGATGACTTCATCTAATCCGGTCCTCCACTCTTCATATTTTTCTATGTTTCCTTCCCACAGGATGATGGCATAGTTTACCTATCCCAATAGAATATTGACCAAGTAAAGGATGAGGAGTGACGCTTCGAGGAATTTCCTTATGGCCCTAATCTTCTTCATGATCCACCCTTCTATAGCCTGTGCCTTCTTCTTCATGGCCCTAAGAGCATCCATGTCACCCTACAAAAGTGGTGGTCCAGAGGTGGAGGCTTCTAGACAGATCTTGGCCAATGGCTCTGTAAGTTTTGCTAGAATTCTAAGGAGATTTTCATTTTTTTCTCTTTCCTCCTTTAACTTTAGTACTTGTTTTTCATACTGGGCTTCAACTTCTCAGGTTGCCTCACTTAGAAGGTCTAGCTCACCCTTCTTATCTCTCCTCCCTAGAGGCACTTATGTGATTACATAGTCTTCAACCCTTACTGTCACCACATTTGTATCTAGGGGAGGGGTTGCAACCACTGCAACTGTATTTCCTTGCAGACCAATCCAGAGGGTATGGATGGTCTAGGCCTTTTAGGGCTTCTTAGCCTCTACATTCTAGGCCATCATCTCAGCCAAAGATAGGAGAACGCCTACCAGCATCGGGGCCTTTCTCTTTCTGGATTCCACGAGCCATTGTAGTGCCAGAGGGGGCAGTTTTTTTCCTAAGGAATGAGTATCAAGGCCTTCTTGGGAGTTTGGGGATGTATCGCTGGTATCTATGGCTGCATCAGACTCTTTTTCCTTTTCTCATTCCCCAGGGGTTTCTATATTTTCTTCCCTAGTAGAGTCTTTGTCGGTGGTGTCAGGGACCCCATCTCCACTGGCACTATTATTATTTGTTTCATCAGGGTTTTCCCCATCATTCTTAGCATCTATGGCTTCAGTGTCCACATTATCAAGGTTATCCCTCCCATCTTATTGTTGTTGTTGTTGTTCATTTTTGGTATTATTTGTTGGGACATCCTTCTCCATAGGCACATCTTCTGGAGGAGGTAGAGGTGTCTGGCTAATGTTTAGTTGTTGGGCTGCTGAGACGACCTTGCCAAATGTTGTACTTTGGGGCACTTGATCACCTAGAGTAACTAAAGGAGTTTAGAGCATGACGGTTGGGGGTACGCTTGATCTCATAGGTTTGGTTTTCCCAATTGTTGATTAATCATCATTTGATTGCCTTGAATTTGTCTCAGTCCCCTGGACCGGCATTTCCTCCACATCTTGTGGATCCTTTTGTGCTACTTTTTCTACCTCCTTTTCAGGTTCTCAGACCCCTTTTTCTAAGACCACTACCTTTTGTAGTGTCTCCCCTTCATTGAGGATTATCTCCACTTCTGGTGCGGCTATTTCTTCTACTACCTTATTTATCTCCCCATGTAGATTCATGAGCTCATCTACCTCGAAGATGTCATTATAGTCGTCATGCAAAGGGGAGGTCTCTGGAAGACCATCTAGTTTTGGGGAGTCTAAACTGACCTCCACAAGGGGAACATTGGGCATGTTGGGGCCTGTGTCTATGCTTGGGGGATTATCTACCCTCTACTTCTTTCTTTGCAATGGGGCCCTAACATCCACAATATATATGGACTATGCCTCGGCCTCTGTTTATTGTTTCATGAGAACCGCTAGTGAAGGGGATCCTATTGGGTGAGCAGATCCCACTAGAGTAACCAAGAGACCATGAGAGAGTTGGTCACTTATCTTTTGACTCGTCAACCTAGACACCTCCAGCTGCTAGTGAATTTTCTCTAAAATAGGGAGTGGACCTTGGAGAGTAACTTGGGGTGGAACGACTTTCTTCTCCTTCCCCTTATCCTTACTTGGTCCCATGGATCCGGAGGTCAAAGTAGACTACTGCAAGATTGGACCCTTATGGGTGCTCCTCAGACAAACCCTCTCAAAATATTTATGACTGTTATCAATGATGTGGTGACTCACATCCTCAATCGTTAAGTTCTTTGGGGTATCCCAATCCACCAGAGGGAGATCCAACTTGTTAATCCTCTCCTCTTTATATGATGGGTCCTCCAGAGGCCCACCTTCTATAAAATCTTTAAGGAAGCCCTGAAGGTTGAGGGATTTCATTAGTCCTTTGCACATCTGCGAATGTTGCCAGGTCTGAAGATTAAAACTATCTTGAAAATCCTCCTAGAAGTCCTAAATGTTAACTTTATGCGGCATGGATGCCCGGGGAAACACCTCTCTTATCTTGTCTACTAGATCAAAATTATTTCTGGTAAGGTGGAATTCTGCTAGTCCCAAAGTCTTTATCTCATTGTCAGCTTCCTTAGCTACCATGAGACTCCAAGAATATTTCCCGCAAGTAATTGGGAATGGAATGGACGTAACCTTCTTCATGCCAAAGAATGCACAGAGTTCTAGGATTTTCTTGCAGAACTCTAAAAGAATGATCCTATCCCTATAGTACCTAGGGAGTAGGTAGGGCTTCCTAGAGAAGACGATCACCTGAATGTAAGTATGCTACTAAAATTGAATGAAATAATTTCCATAGGTTCTTACCAAGCTCATCACCTCCTACGATAACCAGTACCCAGTGTCCTGAGTGAGTGTGAAAATGTTATGGTAAATGAACATGTCATTTACCTTGAAAAAATGGGGGAAAGAGGCTTCCCATTGGATCCAGGGATAATGATCCCATGGTGCAAGCTAGCCGGGCCCATTCTCAAGAATGCCCACTATCTCAAAACCCTGAAGGGTGAGTCTCTATTGGGCCAGTGCCCACAATACATATGAAGTCATGTAGAACTTTGAATTCTGGAGAATATTCTTTAGATGGAAGTCTACATGATTGGCAATGATGGTCACCTAGTCAAAGGTCTGACTGTAGCTGGTGATGTAGTAGAGAAAATAATACATCCATGCTGAAAAGTATCTAGCATGGGACTCTCCAAAGAGCGTGCATAAAAATCTGATTCTTTCCTGAATGCATTCTTTAAAGTCTACATGGGGAATCTCCAAATTCATCTTGTTATAGTCCCTTCTTGGGGATTTTAGCTAGCGAGTATTGAGATGTTGTTGGGCGAGAAAATTTTTTTCCTCAAACTCCTTCAATGATACAGGCTAGGAGATAACAATGGCTCCCTTGAACTGGGGGATTCCTAGCCCCAAAGCAAAAGTGGTAGCATCAAGATTGATAATGGCCACTGGGTAGTGTAAGGGTAGAGGATCGACAATCAAGACAACCCAATTGGGAGAGTTGTAGTACATCATGAGTTGAAGGATCAACTCCAGTGCTTTCATCGAGTAGGGGAAACTTGCAGCTTTGATGATGTTAGAAGAGGCCACATTCTTTTCCATGTCATCTCCGATAGCCCTCTATTGGTACATGGTTTGGACAAGGCTCTGCATTTTAGCCTATAGTCTGGGCTCGGTATTTGTTATCTCCTATAGCTTGGAGTCCACTTTGGACCCCACAAGAGCACCCTCCCTTGGGTACATGGAGGTTAATGGGAGCTTGGCCAACATCTCTTCTACTCTTTTTTTTTGGCTGCCAAGTGGAGGTAGTTGGAAGCTCCAGACTTCCAGGAAGGGTTGTTACTTTAGACATATTGATGGATATCCTACAACCTACAAGACCGGAGAACCATCGATACATATAATATGATAAAATTACAATAGTTTATGGACTCTGAGGAGTTTTCCACCATCTCGCACCTGTTAAAAGAATATTAGTACGCATCAAAATCTTAGAATATAGAAGTTAGCAAATATTGGAATCTGATTGACACCCAGAGGTCTCTGGGCACTGGTTTATGCAAAAAAATAGGATGAAGACCTAGGGACTTCTCAGCACCTAGAGTCTAGAAAAACCAACCATTATCAATGTGATCGGGCAGCGAGCTGTACTTGGCTAACATGGTTTGTCACGTGGCTACATGAAAAATGGCGTAGCGGCCCTTAGTGGTGACAGGAGGGGCGACACACAGGAAATGAATGCCAGATGGGATTTATTTTGAGTGCTCACTCATGGGGGAGTTAATCCCTCCATTAAGATGAAATGACAAAGGAGAGAGAAAACCACCATAGATCGAAGAGGCGAGGTGCCAAGTTTGAACAAGGTGAGCACCATGAGGACGAGCTCCAAACTTGGTTCAAATGTGCAGAGCATGATGAGCTCACCATGGGAAGGGTTACCAGGACAATATGCAGATTGAAAATATACAGGGGAAAGCTTGAGATGACACAATCTACAATAATTATCTACAACTAAGAATTACCTACCATTTATAGCAAGGCTCCAACACCTTTACACAAGGACCTTAAGAATTTACAACATTTACAACTAAAACACATCATTTACAAGGTTCAGAATAATGCGAGGAAGGAAGAAAATCCTCCTACAGAGCCATCCCACCAACAGGAGGAAAAAACATACCAGAAAGAAAATAAAATGAAGACGAAACCAAAAGCAAAGAAGCAAACCTGAGCAAGGCAGAAAAACTAGGAAAGACAAAACCAAGAAGAGGGGAGCTGAAGGGCCTACCTTAAAAAATGAAGGAATGCAGGAAGGGGAGCATGGGAGGCACTCTACAACTGTTGAATCTTTCACAAACCATGAAATGACCATGAACGCACCACTGTTAATCACTATTTAAGCATTGTTGAGCACTGAGAGCAATTCACACTTAATCATTGTTTAATTGCCTTAATCACTCTGGATAATTTCTCTAGATGACTTGTTCACGGTGAATGTGAAAGTGATAGGTGAAACCCTTTTATACCCTTAGGGTAAAAACATATTGTTTCCTTTCGCAAACCTCATGAAAGGTAAACCCTTTGAACTCTGGGCCCAAGGATTCTGAACAATTGCACCCTCTAGCAAAAGAGGAAGTGATCACAGGGAGTCCCAGAGTATAGAAATCTAGCCAACTCAGAAGACAAAGAAAGTCTAGGACCAAGTCCCAGAGGAAGGAGGACCAAAAAACAAAGAAAATGACCCTTGTGGAGGCAAAGGTCAGAGAAAGACAAAGAGAAAAGAAACAAGGAAAAAGAAAAAAAGGGGGACCCAACATTTTGCCTACAAAATGTAGGAATGGGTATGTAGGGCATAACAAATTGTGACTCACTAGGATGAATGCCTTAGCGAATTTGAGAACTTCTGAATCTCTAGTTGGAAAAACTAGAACTTATCTTTACCCATAGTATCGTGCTTGCAAGGTGCGAGGTATATGATAAAATCTGACTCATCAATGATTCAATCCTTCAGTCCTTCATTAGTTGTGAGGTGTGTGCTTTGAAAGAAAATCAAGTTGATGATTCCTGGAAGAAGCAAAGAGGAGGCACTAAATACATTTAACAAAAATCATCATATCTTGCATGTTCCTCCAGATCTCAGAATTCTCTATTCTTCAGGTCTTTTTCTTTTCTTTTCTTTTGAAGATGGGAAGGTGGTACTCCTTTCACCATGAACCTTAACCTTAGCTAATCTTCATGGAGGTACTTATTTCACCCTGCCATCCTTTATAAATTGTTGAATAGGAGAGAATATTATGGACCTGGGATATTTTATGATTTTTAGACTTGTCCAATAACTAGTGCAACTGATCTGCCCTCAAGGACCATGCATTTACTTTCTTCTCTAATTTTTTGCTAACCAATTTTGGGACTATCAAGATATGAATTTAATTAGGATTACCCATAACCTATTTTCCATACACACAAAATAACCCCAGAGTGTGGACAAATTCCACCATGCTAACAATAGATTCCAAACTACCTGAAATGCATAAGGCACCATTCCAAGGAATAGATGTCATGCAAAGCATACTTGTCTACAAGAAGAAGGCAACATGTTGGGGACTTGAAAAATGAAACAAAAAAAAAACAAGTAAAGGAAGGTAGTCCCGGAGGACTGCCAACAAACTATTTACAAGGCCAAGGCACTCCCAAGGAGCACCAGGGAAGATATTTACAAGAAAGAACTTTTTATATATAATATAATGTAGGTCAAACTTACCACCTACGTCATTCAAAATATTTCTTGAGAAACTATCCATTGATAGGCAATGGGATGGCTTCTCTGGTCATGGTACTAAGGCGATAAGTATTTTCCCCGCAGATCTCAGAAATTAGATAAGGTTTGAGCCAGAGCTTTTGAAATTTGGTGTGCTTTCATTTATTTTCCTGGGTCTTGTCCCACAGGAGGACCATGTCCAAAATCTTAAAGGCCTTATATTGGGCTCTTCGGTCAAACTATCATTTAACTATTGCTTGATGACACGCAAAGTGTTCTAGTACCGCGTTTCTTTGTTCCTCCATTCTCACCATGTTTAGGAGCTGAAATTCCATGATATTATCTCAGTTGTTAAATTCTTGCATAAACTGTAAGATCAGGATTTATAATTTGGTAGGGAATACTAGATTTTGGCAGTAAACCAGATGAAATGGGGAAGTCCCCAGGGCTTCCTTTATTTTGATGTGATCTTCCCAAAGGGCGAACCTAAGCTTTTGGGGCTTGTCTTGGGGGTTTTGTTCTAACAGATGTTTGATGACCTCCAACATGTTTCTATTAGTAGAATCAACCACACCATTACCCTACAGAGAGTAGTTGTTGGAGAAATTGAAGGTGATCCTCCTTTCATAGGTCTGTTCAAGTAACTGCGCTGAAGAAAACACCAAACTGTTGTCACATACTATAGTAAATCGCATTCCAAAATGGGTGACTATATTTTCTTCTATAAATTTGATAACTATATCTATCGTGTTGTTCTTGCAATGAATCACTTTAGACCACCGGGTGCAATAATCAGTAGAAGTCAAAATGTATCAGTGGTTGGTGGATGAGTTGGGGTTGATTTCCCTAATAAAATCAAATGCCCATTGGGTGAAGGGCCTAACTTCAAAGACCATCTTCAAAGGCATGGCCAGGTTCTGCTTACGATGTGTCATTATTTAGGAAGTGTGCCACCTCCTCACATGAGTGTAGACATCTTTAAAGATGAAGGGCCAATAGTATCTAGCCTAGAGAATCTGGTGAGTGGTGGAATCAGCTGAGCCATGCCTAGTTCTAAACTTCCTATGAAATTCTTCAATCATTTTAGTAGCTGAGTTGCGATCAATGCACAGGAGGTAAATCCCTTCATAGTTCCTGTGGAAAAGCGTCCCTTTCTTTATCATGAAATGCACACTTTTCAGCCACAAGACATGATGTTTGTTTGGGGGAAGCCCATCTGGGCATTTGTTGTTGAGCAATAGGTACACTAGATCAATATACCATGGGTCTAGAGTGACAGACTTGTTGGAATTATGATATATTTGTCATCAGTGAAAACACTTATTCGATTCTGTATGCTTACCGAGCTCATCACTCAGTTCACAGCTTATATCGAGCATTCAGTAATCACTTTGTAAAGCTCACCGGTTAAACAGTTCATACCGAGCAGAACAGTGGTCACCGAGCATATGAACAGTTCAGCAGTGTTTACTGAGAAGAGCAACATGTACTGAGTCACCAGAGGTTACCGAGTGACACTATAGCTACCGAGTCACAGCGGCTACCGAGTTCCAAGCTACACTTCAGGACTAGTATGGACCGAGCTTCTACTCTTACCGAGAGCATGACGATGCCGAGTATTGTAGTGGATGCCGAGTATCAGAAGATCACCGAGCCAGCTTGAGGAACCCGAGCTTCTACCGACTCAGTAATATTTTGTTTACTAATGAAAGGCCGACTTAGAAATAAGTTTATATTATTAATTTGTATTTGGCCAACCTTGTAAAGTGTAATTATGGGACGGTATATATATGTAATGTATTATACCATCTGTAGTGCGAAAAAGTATTGAATAAGGAAATAATCAGTAGAATATCAGAGACTGCAATAAGGCAGCAGAGCAGAGCATTTTCGCAAGAACAGTAAAGGAGCAGAATAGCCATATCTATCACAGAAGGTGATCAGTAATCAAGGGATCTTATCAACAATAAAGTTGTAAGTCAAGATCTACTATTTTATCCTAACAGTTGAATCAGTTTGTAAATCCTTTAACCAGGTAGACTTAACAGTCTTTTGTAAATCTCCTAACAGAGTGCATACTTCATTGTATATTTGTAAATCCTCTAACAAGGTGGACCTAGCAGTCCTAATTGCTTCTAACAGGGCAGATCATCAGAAGTGA
>MU225393.1:584447-619884 GCA_018584345.1 Thuja plicata
GGGTACCATCCCCACCCCAGTTTTACTTTCTATTTGGAAGGTTTCTGGATCACCAAATCTTTGTGTTTATGTGTTATGAATGATTATATTTTCATGCTTGCAGTAGATTAGATGAATGAATGGTTAAGTATATACAGTGCAGAAATGATTTAAAGTTTTAAGGGTTACTGATTCACCCCTCCCCTCTCAGTAACTTGGTTAGTCTTGATTATTTCCAACAAGACTCCACTGTGTAATTTTGACATTCTATGCTTGGAGTTCCTTCTGTCATTACTCTCTATAGTCCCTGACCTTGAACTATCTTCATCGGTTGCATTTATAAATCATACTCTTGGAGAATGGCCTGTATTTCCCCCAGTGTTCCCCTAGTTCACTCTGTAGCAGTAAAGTTTTAACTTCCTATTCTAGAATGATAACATGCACTTTCCTCCGAAGAATATAATGTTAGAATTTCTTCATGGCCTAGACTAGAGTGAAAGCCTGCTTTTCCAAAGATGAATATCACACTTTGGCATTCTTAAAGGGGGAGCTCATAAAATCAATGGGTCATTCTCCCCCTTCAAATTTATGGGTTAGGTCTATTTCTATGGAATGCGGGGAAGCAGAGGAGTATATATGAAATGGGAAGGAGTAGTCTGGACTTTCCAGGACTGGTGCCTCCACTATGGTCTACTTGATCAGAGAAAATGCTCACTTCACTTTGAGGCTTCACTCAATATTTGTATCTTCCTTCATAATTTCATTGAGTGGCTTTACTATTTCGGTGAATCGAGTGATGAACCACCGGAAAAAGTTTATCTTTTCAAAGAAAGACCTCATTTATTTCTTACTACTAGGAATATGTAGATTCAATAGTGCTTCAACTCTCTTAGGGTCAATGTATATCCTCTTCTCAGAGATTATATGCCCAAGAAACTTCCCTTTAGTGACCCTGAATATGCATTTCTTAGGGGTGAGGGAAATCCATACCGGTGACATCTCTTGAAAATTTGGGTGAGGTAGGTGGAGTGATCATGCCTGTCCTGGGAAAAGACTGTCAAATCATCCATGTAGATGATTATGCATCTATTAAATAGGCCCTCAAATGCAATGTCCATATCCTTTTGAAATGTTTCCCCTACTTTGATAAGGCCAAAGGGAATTCTCTGATACGCAAATGCTCCCCACTTGTTGGTGAATGCCATTTTGTCTATATCTATGTACTTAACCATGACCTGGTTATACTTGAAGTAACCATCTAGGAAGGACATCATTTTTGATCCATTAAAAATTTCTAACATCTCATCAAACGAGGGGAGAGGGTGATTTTCCTTCTTAGATGCCTTATTCAAATTGCAAAAATCCATGCAAAGGCAGATCTCGCCATTCTTCTTTTGCACAAGGATGAGGTTGGAAACCCAAGTTGTGTGCCAGATAGGAAAGATAATCCAGGCTGATAGTAGTTTCTTAACCTCTTGATGAATTAGAGTTTTGATCAATGGATTTACCAGTCTTTTCTTTTGTCAGAAGGGCTTAGCATCTGGTTTCAGTGGGATGGTATGGGTCATGATGGATGTGTCCTAAGTTTCTATATCCTCATACCCCTACGCGATCACATCAATATATTCTTAGAGAACCATGAGAATCTTCTCCTTCTCCTCTTGGGAGAAGAAGGTGCCAATGTGTACAAATTTATCTTTATCAGCTTGGCTGATGTTAACCTTTTCAGAATTTTCTCCCTCAAAGGAGAATGATATCTTTTCTCGGCCCTTGGGGGTCTGAATCAAATATTTTTTATAGAGCTACCATCCCCTTAGGGATGGTGTTGGTTGGTAAGTCAATAATCCCATCATCTTCTTCACCTTTCTCAGTATCATCATGATCACTTTCCTCCACTATCTGATCTTTGAAGATGCCAACATTGGCCATGAATTCCAGAATATATTTGTCATTGTCAAAAACTATAAAGTGAGTGATATTGTTCAGGATGGATGGGGTGTGAACCATCTCAATAGAAAACTTTCAGAGCTGAGAGCCAGCTATTGGCGAAAGGGTGCTGGTAAACATGACAAGGGTATCCAAAATGTAGTTACATTTCTGGGGAATAAGTTTGATGTTGAAAGTGTCAAAATATTCAATTAGGCTCCATCCTCAGTTGTGTTATGTGGCCAAACTTTTTTCATGACAAGTGGATTGGTTCCATACCTCCTTTATAATCAACTCTGAATCACCCATTGCCTGGAGGCAAGTGATTTCTCTTCTCAGTGAGAATAGGAGTCTGAGAACCAAGTCCTCATACTTCATGATTTTATTAGTGTAGTTAAAATACATCCTATAGGATGTGAGGAAAGATTTCCCCAATAGGTTGATCAGTTCCACTTTGGCCCCACAGCCTTGTTTAGACCAGGATCTTTCAAACTTCAGGGTCCATAGGTCATTGTTCATTTTATGGGCCTGGGAAGGAAAAGTGGTGTTTGGATTGATTTTGAGAGGGCTAGGAGGAGTTTCCTCTAGCTTTGATAGTGCATGGGTGAGGTTTTCCTCTAGATAAGCCTTTGGTTTGGATTCCTAGATAAGTGGCCCCTTAGGCATACTGCCAAAATGATTACTGGGTCTAGGCAAATCTGCTTTGCATTCTTTCTCCTAGAGTGTGTTGATATGGCGGGCAGCAACGGCAATGCAAGGCTCACACTCTAGTTTAGAATGTTTTTGGTATTGTACCCAACACCAAGTGTCAGAAAAGAGTGTGGTGGGGGTGGCCATGCTACCTTGTGAGTTTATCTCACCTCATAGTTTCTCGTCTAGGTCCTGGATTCTCTAAAAAACTATGGGATCCTGCCTAGGGGTGAAATCAAATGTTAGGATCTCTAGGGGTTGGTACACCATGGGGAAAGATTTAGAGAACACGACTTCATTTACCCTCTCAACTTTGGTGAGGGCCTGCTTCATTCTAGGTCCACTCTCTACCCAGATTTGGTTCGACGGCCCCTCCTAGAGGAGCCACAGGGGGAGAAGTCCATGGAGAAATATATGTAAAGGGCCTAAGACTAATTCTAACTCAACAACATCCCATAAGTTTTGGGGATGTCCACCACTTAGATGTTTATTATGCTCGATATTTGGGGGTCTTAGATGAGCTAAGTCTCGATGTTTTTTACCTCACCTACCATTTTTACAATAGTTTTGTCTAGGTGGACTACTGTGCCTTTGGATGGAGTGGGAAAGAGTTCAATCTTCTAGCATATAGATAAGGGCATGACATTTCCTGAAGCACCAAAATCTACCAGGAAGTTGTATAGGTTCTTCCCTTGTATGTTTAGGCCTAGTAAGAAGGGAGGATCCTTTGTATTTCCCTAGAAGATAGCCAAATTGGCATAATCAAATGTGACAATATTTAGTGGATGACTGACAACTTTTGGGTTTCCCAAGAGCTTCAGAAGAGACTTCCTCTGCTTAGGACAATTCCAAAAACCTCCATTAAGGTCATGGAGGAGGTGGTTCTCTCTAACACATTGGTGATATCAAACTTTCCACCCAGGTAAAGTTGGCTTCCCTTGGTCAGATACCTAGCTGGGTTAGAGCAAGATCCTTTCGGTGGGAAGGAATGATCAGTTGTGTTATCCTAGGGGGAGGTATTCTTGGGAGGCATTGGTGTAAAAAATGGCCCTTTGATTGTATGATTTTGAGTGTTGTAGGGAGTCCTAGGGCTAGTGAAGGAATTGGCCTCAAAGGTCAGGATGGATTCATCAAAGAATCCCTACAATTTGGGTTCTTCTTCATCCTCTTCATCTATCCCAAAGAAGATGGTCTCATAGGTGAAGGCACTGTGAGTAGGCTCGTGTGCTAGTGTTTCTAGGGAGTAGGATTGACATGTTGTTGTTTGTTCAAATGGGAGATCATGATGATCTTATCTAGTATGACATAGTTCACCTCATAATGAAATCTGGTGTCATGTAATCTACACCAGTTGGTTAGGGGGTGCAATTTTGCAAGCTATGTGAAATGACAAGGTCCAGCACCACCCTAAGTGGTATTTTGGTTTGGAGGAGGAATTCTAGCATTTGTATTATTGTTCCATTGTTGTTGATTGGATCGAGGCCCATTGTTGTAGTTTCTACCTCTAGAATTGGTATTTCATTTTCTGGAGAAAACATTCCCTCTTTGAGAATGGGGTTGTGAGGCATGGAAGGCCCCACCTTCATCTGTCCCATGTCTAGAGTCAGGAAAGACACCAATTGCTGAAGGGATTCAACCTTGGTGAACACTTGGGTGTTTGCGTCATAGTGTGGCTGTTGTGGTTGGCTCCTAGGGAAAGCATCAGCAACTCCCAGAGTTCATGATGACAATCCTTTAGCCCCAGGTGACTGGAAGAAGGGTACTCTAGAGGTTTGTATTAGTGGTTGTTGCATTTAATGTGGTTAGTTCTAGGGAACAAATTCTAGACCCGGTATTATCTGGGCTTGCAATGGGTAAACGTACTGGGCATGCTGGTCTATTGGCGGTGGTGGGCCCATGGCCATCATTGGGGCACCCATTGCTAGATTGGGGTTGTATCCCCAGTGTAATAAGTTCCACTGACTATCATGTTGAATGGCGTGCTCTGTCTAATCCTGGTAGGAGATTTTCTCAAACAGCGAGACAACTCCAGGGCCAGGTTGTAAACCTTTGCCAGAGTATCCCAGTAATTTGAGGCGGTGGTTCTCTAAAGGAGAGTGACAACAATGGGCTCCAGATTATTTAGGTATGTCTAGATAATCATATCAGTGGATGGGATGAAGGGGCTCGTGCACTACTTCAAGGCATGTTGGAGCCGATGGTTGAATGTGGAAAGGGGTTCATTTGGTTCCTTCTTGATGGAGATAAATTGGCTATGAGACCATGTCGGGTCTACATGAATGCGGAAGGATGCTAGGAAGGCATCTTCCATATCCTGCCAATTGTTGATGGAGTTGGTCAGAAAATTGAGGTACCACTTTAACTCATTCTATCCTAAGGGCAGAGGGAACATTTGGGTCACAACATCCTTATGGTGTACCTAGTGTTGGTTCATGACATCCTTATAGGCTTGGACATGTTCTTCTGTGGTTTTGGGGCCTAGATGCTCATATTTGGGGAAGATCTTCTCTAGATGTAAAGGAAGATCATTGATAGCATTGGGGAACTACCCCATTGGGGACCCAGTGTTACCAAAGTAATTTTCTATTGGGGCTGCTAGTATTTGGCTAGGTTGAGCATTAGTCCTTGAGGTTATCTAAGGAGCTTGGATATTCTGAGGTGTAGCAAATCTATAGATAAGGTTGGCAGGCTGCTTGGTCTTCAAGGTCCTTTTCTTCCAAGCTAGAGGATCAAGTTCAACAAACTTTTTGGGGTTCGGGGCTGATAAAAGGATTCTTTCAAACTGTGCGGGTGGAAAAGACCCTATCCCAACAAAAGTTTGACTCCAAAAACTATGGCTTGGGGAACCCTTGGGTGGTGTGAAATCAAAATATTTTGAAGGGGATGATCTCATGCCCTCCTTCTAGCACCAGTTTCTATGGATGAGACTTTGAACGGTCTCATCAACAGAGGAAGAGTTGTCACGGGGTATTGGGGTACCGGCCAACTTTACCTATAAAGGGTTTCCAGAGAATAAATTCTTCGGGCCTTCAAGCACCTGAGTGTCGAGTCTCGACGGTGTGAGGAGATGATTTGGTCAAGTGACTGTATTTTTTTCAGTGGGATAGCTGGTTTTGACTCATCTTCTCTGCAGATTTTGTTAGTAGGTCAGGGTTTCCTACAAGCACGCATGATTTTAACAAATAACCAACAAAAGATAGATCATGGTTAGGATCTCATTACTTCTACTTATAGTTATGCAATATATATTTAACATAAAAAATGATCTAATGAACTACACTAAATACTAATTGCATACAGATCCATCAGTTCATACATATTCAATAGCAAGGGGAAACGAGATCATCTAATCTAACAAAACATCACAGCAAAGGACATTAGAAATATACAGCACAAAAGAGATATTGCTAACTTGGAGATGAGAACACCAACAACATCAATGCCATAAACTCTTCCTTCTTCATTAAAAAATTATTCCAGTAGCACTGGTGTGTACATCAATGGCCCCAAGGGAGCATTTAACAACTAAGAACTACCGAGCATTGAGCTCTGTAACAACTACAAATGAAATGCTAAAAGTATTGGACTGCAAAATCATCAATTTCATTGACCCTTGAAATGAGGTCAGACTTATTATTTTTACATATAACTTGACCTAAAATTAACCTAATCTAAGTGTAGACTCAACATTAAAATACAATATCCGGTGGCCAGTACTACCTGCACCACTTACAATCACCTCAAAAAGAGTGGAGATCTGACAAGAAAAACAAGAAGACAAGAAGAAAGGATGGAAGAATCAGCCTCAAGAAGAGTGTTAGAGTAAAAAAGAAGAAATTCAATCTTCCTAGAGTTTGAGGCTACATGCCTCGTTAATGCAAAATGTGTCTCACTATCTTTGATGCTCCAGGTAGTTAATGTTGGAGCAACACCTTGGGAGAATCACCTATCAGAGCTATCCCTCAAACTCACATGAATTATCAGGATCACCTACCTTCTGACGCCCTTAGTAACTACTGGATAATGATTGGTCGGCTCCAGGAAACCTAGACATGGATCACCGAATGAATACAAAACTTTGGATCCAAAATTTTGGAGTCTGAGAGCTTGCTCTCAAAGAATAACAAATGTTAAAAAATGCACCCTACTAGTAAAAATATTTGAAATCTAAAGAATTTTATTGTCCCTTGTTGTTCTTGAAAGCCTCCAAAATTTGGCTAATTCTCTCTCCATCGATATCTTTGATACTATTCCATCGGTCGTGGATAATTCTGAACCTCTCTTCAATGTCTCCAACCCCGTCTCAAAATTATTCTACTAACTTTATGGAGCCATGGGCCTGGAGCATCATCTTAGATATTCTTGACAATTTCCCTATGTCAAAGTCTCCGACAGACTAATACCAGGACTCCATCAACTCATCAAACTTGTTGAGGACATAGTCCTCTAGGGCAAAAGTCCCGGTGGTGAAGGGTTCAACTTGTGAAACCCTTCCATTGAATGATTTGTATAGGTCCAAAGGATAGAAAACCATCGCGACCTTCTCTTTGAGGGCCATAACTAGTTTCTTTCTTACCTCAATCTTGAGGCCAAGTCTTGAGTACTAGCCCCGGAGGAATTCAAAGGATTCCTCTCCCAAAATTCCTACCTTGGTGATGGCCTCTTCTCTGAAGTAGATCAATTCATCTAATCTGGTCCTCCACTCTTCATATTTTTCTATGTTTCCTTCCCACGGGATGATGGCATAGTTTACCTGGACCAAGAGATTATTGACCAAGTAAAGTTCTGGGAGTGACACTTCCAGTGATTTCCCTACGGCCTTGATCTACTCTGCAATCCACCCATCTATAGCCTGTGCCTTCTTCTTCATGGCCCTAAGAGCATCCATGTCACCCTATAGAAGTGGTGGTCTAGAGGTGGAGGCTTTCGGATCCATCTCGACCAATGGCTATGTAAGTTCTGCTAGAAGTCTGATGAGATTTTCACTTTTCTCTCTTTCCTCCTTTAACTTCAGTGCATGTTTGTCATATTGGCCTTCAACTACCAAGGTTGCCTCTCTTAGTAGGTCTAGCTCACCCTACTTATCTCTCCTCCCCATAGGTACTTCTATGATTGCATATTCTTCAACCCTTAGTGTTGCTGCATCTTTATCTGGGGGAGGGGTTGCAACCACTACAACTTTATTTCCTCTCGAACCAGTCTGGAGGGTACGAACGGTCTGGGCATTTTTGGGCTTCTTAGCCTTTACATTCTACACCATCATATAAGCCAATGATAGGGGAAAGCCTACCGACACTGGGGCCTTTCTCTTTCTGGATTCCACCAGCCATTATAGTAGTTTCGGTAGTTTTGTTGCGAAGGCATGAGTATTAGGGCCTTCTTTAGAGTCTGGGGGTGTATCCCCAATATCCATGGCTGCATTAGACTCTTTTTCCTTTTCTTATTCCTCAAGGGTTTTAGTATTTTCTACCCTAGTGGCATCTTCATTGGTGGTGTAGGGGACCCCATCTCCACCAACACCAACATTATTTGTATCATCAAGGTTTTCGCCATCCTTCTCATCATATGTGGCTTCAATTTCTACATTATCAAGGTTATCCCTCCCATCTTATTTTTTTTGTTCATTTTCAGCGTCATTCATTAGGACATCCTTCTCCATGGGCACATCTTCTGGAGGAGGCAGAGGTGTCTTGCCAATGTTTAGCTATTGGGCCGCTGAGACCACCTTGCTGAATGTTGTGCTTAAGGGAACTTGATCACTCAGAGTAACTGAAGGCATTTGGAGCATGACGGTTGGGGGTATAGTTGATCCCATAGGTCTGGTTTCCTTAGTTATTAGTTTCTCATCATTTGCTTTCCTTGAATCTATCTTGGTCCCCTGGACTAATATTTCCTCCACATCTTGTGGATCCTTTTGTACTACTTCTTATTCTATCTCCTTTTTAGGTTCTCAAACCCCTTGTTTTGGGACCACTTCCTTTTCTGGTGTCTCCCCTTAATTGGGGATTATCTCCACTTCTTTTGTGGCTATTTCTTCTACCGCCTTATCTATCTCCCCATTTAGATTCATGATCTCATCTATTTTTAATATGTCATCAAAGTCATCATTTGGAGGGGAGGTCTCTAGAAGATCATCCAGTTTAGGGGAGTCCAAATTGACCTCCACCAAGGGAACATTGGGCATGTCGAGGCCCATGTCTGTGCTCGGGGGATTTTCTACCCTCTTCTTCTTCTTTCTTTGCAGTGGGGCCCTGACATATAGTGTATATGCAGACTATGCCTTGGCCTCTATTTACCAGCTCATGAGTGTCGCTAGTGAAGGGGATCCTGTCAGGCGAGAAGATCCCACTAGAGTAACTAGGAGACTGCAGGAGAGCTAGGCACTAATCTTTTGACTCGTTATTCTGGACACCTCCAACTGCTTGTTAATTTTCTCCAAAATGGGGAGAATACCTTGGGGAGTAAACTGGGGTGGGAAGTATTTCTTCTCCTTCCCCTTCTCCTTACTTGGTCCCGTGGCTCCAGAGGTTGAAGAAGACCCCCGCAAGATCAGACCCTTACAGGTGCTCCTCGTACACACCCTCTCAAAATATTTATGACTCTTATCAATGATGTGGCAACTCAAATCCTTAATCATTAAGTCCTCTGGGGTGTCCCAATCCACCGGAGAGAGATCCAACTTGTTGATCCCCTACTCTTTGTACGATGGGTCCTCCAGAGGCCCATCATTCATAAAATCTTTCGAGAAGCCCCAAAGGTTAAGGGCATTCATCAAACCTTTGGACATCCATGAATTTTGTTAGGTCCAGAGATCAAATCTGTCCTGACAATCCATCTAGAAGTCTTCAATGTGAACTTTATGTAGCGTGGATGCCCAGGGAAATGCCTCTCTTATCTTGTCTACTGGATCAAACTTGTTTCTAGTAAGGTAGATTTTTGCCAGTCCAAGACTCTTTAGCTCATTATCGGCTTCCTTAGCTACTATGATACTGCAAGAATATTTCCCAAAAGTAATTGGGAACATAATAGATGTAACCTTCTTCACACCAAAGAATGCATGGAGTTCCAGGATTTTCCTGTAGAAATCCAAAAGAATGAGCCTATCCCCTCAGTACCTGGGGAGTAGGTAGGGATTCCCAGAGAAGTCGGTCACCCAAATGTAAGCATGCTATTGAAATTGAATGAAATAATTGTTTTATGTGCTTACCAAGTTCATCACCTCCTGGGACAACCAGTACCTAGTGTCCTGAGTGAGTGTCAAAATGTTATAGTAAATGAACATGTCATTTACCCTACAAAAATGGGGGAAAGAGGCTTCCCATTGGATCTAGGGATAATGATCCTGTGGGGCAAGTTGGTCGGGCCCATTCCTGAGAACACCCATTGTTAGAAAAACCTAAAGGGCGGGTCTCTGTTGGGCCAGTGCCCACAATACATATGAAGTCATGTAGAACTTCAAATTCTAGAGTACATTCTTTAGCTGGAAGTCTACATGATTGGCAATGATGGTCAACCAGTCGAAGGTCTGAGTGTAGGTGGTGATGCAGTAGAAAAAATAGCACATCCATGCCAAAAATTCTCTGGCATGGGGATCTCTAAAGAGCTCGCATAAAAATATGATTCCTGTCTGAATGCGTTCTTTAAAGTCTCCGCAGGGAATCTCTAGCTTCATCTTATTATAGTCTCTTCTCAGAGATTGCAGCCAGTGAGTATTGAGATGTTGCCGGGTGAGAGCATAAATTTCCTTGAACTCCTTCAATGATATAGACTAGGAGATAATAATGGCTCCCTTGTACTCGGGGATTCCTAGCCCCAAAGCAAAAGTGGCGGTATCTAGATTGACAATGGCCGCTGGGTAGTGTTGTGATAGCTAAATGTGGGCCTCTGATTTAGCCATACACTTCAACATGGTCATTGTTCACCAGTGACATACAAGAATGAATATGAGATTATTCATCTTGCATGTCTATGTGATTTGACCTTTTGCATCCTATCTAGGCAGGGTTTTGAGTAGCTCTTAGGATTCGAGATCCCAACAACCAAGACCAACCTAAGAATGGAGGATTTAATCTAGGAATGTGAAATGCAATATTTTAGCTAAGATGTAAATGAAGATTAATCTAGAAGTGCTTGAAAGAAGGTAATATATGTATGATTAATCTAAGAGCATGATATTAATTCATTGCAAGTGATAAAAAAATGAAAGCTTGAATTTCATAAAATATGAGTTAATAATTTAACAACGGTTCAATTCTTCAACAGTGCATTTTCTTCTTTCGAATGAGAAATGAGAGTTCTTTTATAGACTGAGAGTTCATTCAGAATAGAAAGTTTATTTTTAGACAAATAGTTAACTCTTGAAAATCTAGTTGAGAATAACAATTTTCTTTTGAGCGTAACAGTGAACTGTTATCTTTTTGAGTGAAGGAAGCAATTAAGTGATTAGTTGCACTTTTGAATTTTAGTCAAGTCAAAGTTTCCATTTCTAAACTAGAGAGAAGATTTTGGAGAGAATTTTTAATTAAATAAATAGAATATGACCTCATAAACTTATTTTATCCTTTATTTGAATAATTAAATTCAATTTTTTAAATGAGGATATTTATTTAATAATCAAATATTATTTAATTCCTTTTATGTGTTTTAGCTAAAAGGGTGAATTTAATTTAATTAAAGTGCTAGGACTTTTTAATTAAATTAATTCGATCATTGAGTTTATTTAGCCAATTAGGAGTTAAGTATGTGATTAATGTAGATTTAGGGTTTTTGCATTTGACACTTAGGTCAAGTAGAGTCAGTCAAAACTCAAAATTGCCTAGTACAATAGGACTTTGATGATTTAGAAGATTGACAAATGCAACAAAATTGGTTAGGGTTGCAAGATGCCAATTTTGGGGTGTTACATTTTGCCCCTCTTTGAATTGATGTGCGAGTAGCACATTGATACAAAGAATAGTTTGATTTCTGAAGTATAGAAGAATTGATTTTGAGAATTGATGATGGTTTCAGAGTCATCTCCAGAATAGAGATTAACTCTCTGAAGTCTAAGTTAGATTGTCGAGACACCAATCAAGTCAAATTTTTGAGGGTCATCTCTAGAATGAAGCTTGATTCTCAGGAATCTGGGTTAGATTTCCCCGATACCTAACAGATTATCACTTTTCAAAAGACTATCCCCAAAATGAGGCACAATCTTCAAGAGTCAGTGTTAGTTTGTCCCAATACCTGGTAGTGAGATTTTAAGAACCATCTTCAGAATGAAGCTTGAATCTCAGGAATCTAGGTTAGATTTCCTTGATATCTAATAGATGAGATTTCAAGAATCATCTGTAGAATGAAGGTTGATCCTCAGGAATCTAGGTTAGATTTCCCTGACACCTAATAGATTGAAATTAGATCAGATTGATTGGAATAGATTCAATGATGTAATCATCTTGCCCCGTCGGGAGTGAAATAGAAAGATGGCATGTCATAATGGTGATTGAGAGTGAGAAATCATAGATCGATGTTGAATCAAAGATCAAGAAGAACTTGAGAATAGATTACGGAAGAATCTGGAAGATTCAAAATCAATTTTGAGAGATTTCAAGGTCTGGTTGATGAAGTTTGACTAGGGTTGACTAGAGTTGACCATAGTTGACCAGAGTTGAATTTTGAGGGAAATTGTCAAAGATTTGAGAAAATTTTGGTTAGATATGATTCTAACAAGAAAGAAACATTATAAATTTGACTACACAAGAATCCGATCACGTTGGTCCCAAAATTTTAAAATGTCATTTTTAGCTATAAAGAGTGTTAGAATTCGATTTCGATCCCGTAAAATCACTTTTGAAAATTAGATTGCAGTTCAAAGAATTAGGAATTGAAGAGAGAGAGAGGATCAAACACTTGGGCAGGAGTGATGAAGCCAAAACGGTGAAGAAGAACCCCTCATCATACAAATCTAGGAGAACAAATGAAGTGAACACCAAAATGTTGTCTAGAATGCAAGTCTAGAATGAACATGCAATCTTATGCTGAGATGAAAATGAAAGTGAAATCCTATGATAGATGCAGTGAAAGTGCAATCCTATGCTAGTTTTAGTGAAAGTGTAATCCTATGCTAGATGCAATCCCTAGGACGTGGTTTTTTGACCCATTGGAACAGTTATCATCATAGAGCATTTTTGGGACATCAGAGTTGATACAATCCTTACTGGTGCAACTGCAACCATAAGAATATGAGTATGAATTTCATTGGATAATATATGGGAAACTAATGTAAGCATTGGAGCACAAAAGCCAAGATGACCTGAAGATTGATTCTAGATTGATATAGTAAGAGTACACCAGTAAATAAGAAAAGCAATAACAATCAAGGAGATAGTACTGACCTCGCCTTGGCATACAAATAAACAAGATAGAGGGATGTGAGGATTTTCCACCTTGATGCGGAAGCTCTTATCACATACACCCTAGTTATTTGATGTTTTTGGATCACCATGACAACACCAACAAGTAGTAGACTGAGAAAAGATTAGCAAAATCCATGAGAATAGACAACATACAAAGAAAGATTCAATCATAGCTTAGCTAGTTTCAAAGTTGTAAGATGTGTATATGTATAGGGGTGTTGAAAAACACCATTGTTATTGTGAGTGCTTTGTGTTTGATTACTATCAATGGATGTTGTTTACGTTTGCGATATCCAATGTGTGCTTAAAAACATAGATGTGTCCAAAGATAGTGTTGAAAAGCACTATTGAGTGTGGTGTTGAAAAACACCTGTTTGTGTCTGTGGAGAGTTATCCTTCAGAAATGACAAAAATTACTGACTCTAGTATGATCCAAAGATATGAGCTGATTTGGGGACCTATGCCCCTAGTGATATTTTGAGAACCATCTCCAAAAAAGATCTTGATCCTCAAGGATCTGAGTTAGATTGCTCAGATACCTAATAGATGAGATTTTGAGAATCATCTCCAAAACGAAGCTTGATCCTAAGGAATCTGAGTTAGATTGCTCAGATACCTAATAGATTAAGATTTTGAGAATCATCTCCAGAACAAAGCTTGATCCTCAAGGATCTGAGTTAGATTGCTCAAATATCTAACAATGAGATTTTGAGAACCATCTCCAAAATAGAGCTTGATCCTTAGGGATCTGAGTTAGATTACTCAGATACCTAACAATGAGATTTTGAGAACCATGTCAAAAATGGAGCTTGATTCTCAGGGATCTAAGTTAGATTGCTCTGATACTTAACAAATGAGATTTTGAGAACCATCTCCAGAATGAAGCTTGATCCTCAGGGATCTGAGTTAGATTACTCAGATACCTAAAAATGATGTGATTTGATTGGGGACCAATGCCCCTAGTAGAAAACAATGATGACTGACTTGACTCATATTGCAAGAACACAATTGATTTGATTGCCCCCAGGCTTATGACTCTGGATCAGTTCAAGTTAGAGGGTTCGTAGAGGAACCAAAGTGTCACGGAAGTGACTAGAAGCTATATATAAGCCAAAGAAAAGAATTTTCCAAGATGAAACATGGAGTACCACTCCAACTTCAACATATTGATGTTGATTCATAGATATATGTCATTTGTGAGAAATCTTAGTAGTACAATGACAATAGGTAGATGTAGTGAGAACCACTGGTGACTAAAGAGAGAGAGATTCTCAAGTAGAGAGATGTCAAAATAGCTAGGCATCATCAAGAAGACGCAGTGAAAACCATCGGTGACTAACATGAAAGAGATTATCAAGTAGATAAATTGCAATAATAGCTAAGCATCAATGGGTAGATGCAGTGAGAACTACTGGTGACTAACATGAAAGAGATTCTCAAGTAGAGAAATTTCATTAATAGCTAGGCATCAACATGAAGATGCAGTGAGAACCACTGGTGACTGATGCGAGGAGTAATTAGACTGTGCCCCCTAGATTAGGGAGGTTGTCCTGATAGTATGAAAAATTTCAATCCATGTAATTTGGTGTCTTGAAGGTAACTAAGAGCACGTTGACTCCCAGGAATCTAGGTTAGATTCCAAGATACCAGAATGTTAATCACCTTTCAAAAGATTGTCCCCAGAATGAGGGTCAATCTTTAGGAGTCAGGGTTAGACTGCCCCGATACCTGTCAATTGAAAGATAGTCAATACATATTTTAAATTTTTAAATTTTTTTTGATAGACTGCACCAAGATGATCATTTTTTTAGGACATTTTACGATTTTACAATTTTTAGAGATTTTACAATTTTACAATTTTTAGAGATTAATTGATCTCAAGCAAGATCACAATGGTTTTCGCCAAAGTCTAGCAAGGTGTAGGAAATTGCAGATGGATTAGAAAGTTGATGTATGAGATGAATAGCCAATGATGGATGAGGATGGTGAATGCAACCCTCAAGGACATTCTCTTCAAGATTACCCAAGCTAGGGAAAAAATAATATAGCAATGTAGGCTCATAAAGCGATATTGTATAGGATTTAGGGTAATGACCTGATGTCATGAAAATTATGTTGTCCAAAAGAGTAGATATGTAAAGAGACTTCTAAGAACTTTTTTTTCAATTTTGATCAAGACCAAGGGGTTAATTTCATAGGATATGATATAGCTAGGATCAGGATAAAGGTTGATGGAGGTATAAGTGCATGTTTTGGATTATGATAGGAATACACAAAGATAGGAAGGATAGGATTGGGATAAGAAAGATCATGATAGGGTAGAATGCATGAGAGAAAGTAATTAGGCTGATGGAAGGGATCATGAATGTCAGGATACATGATGCTCATGGATAGGCTCAACCTTGTCAAGATCAACAGAAGGAACATGGATGTTCACAAGCTAGCTAGACGTAAGATATGATGGGAGAAGATGAGATGGAAGAAACTTGCCCCCAAGTGAAGAGTGAAAATAGGAGGTATTACGCATGATGCCTATTTTCCAGGTTTTCATCATGGTACTTATCTAAAGCACCACAAGAAGTGGTTTATACCATAGGATGGACTAATTTATCTTTACTTTTGCTACCAAGGTGCATGTTTACCAGGTTTTCACCAAGGCACTTTTTCTTTTTGTTTTTTCATTTTTTTCATCTTTTTCATTTTATGGAGGAACTTAAGCTACTAGCTCTTTAGATAGTTCTCCTCTTAAAGATATGCTATAATAGGCCAAGGCCACTAAAAGTATGCTCATAGATATTGATAGGGTGATGGTAAAAAATATTGATATGGAGGATAAGGGAGATGGTAGTCAAGGATTTATGTGATGGATTGGATGAGAGGAATATAAGGAATGTGAGGACCCAATATCGAAGGATAGTAGGTAGGGGTAGGATATTGGGTGAAATAGTGAGAGTTTTGTGTAGGCAAGATCAATGTCAATAAACATCTTGAAGGACGGTGGAATGATAGAGGAAAAGTCTGTGAAATGGATTTAGGTTTTGATATGGGTCTTGGTATACGAGGACCCAAGATGAATGAAGATATATTCAAAACAATGGATTTTGGGACATGAGCACCCAAAATAGGTTTAGAAGATGAAAAATGTTTGAAAGGAGATAGAGTGGAAGCCTTTGGATGCTTGGATGCCAATTTTGACTTTTCCTTTTTGTTCAAGTCTTTTGAGAGAGACTTGGGAATCCACATAGATTTTTCTTTTCTTTTTAGACCCAAGTCCTTTGGAAGAGACTTGGGAATCCACGTAGCTTTTGATTTTCCTTTTTTTTTATGATTTAGAATGCAATGCGTCCATGATGGATTTAGGAACCCATATTTTCTTTGATAGTATTATTTGCGCAGTAGACCTTTGTCATCTCTTTGTAGTCACATGTTGATTAGATAGGACATAGTGATCGTCATATGTAAGTGGATTCTTGTATTTTTTATTTCTTTGTTGTACATCCAAATTGCTTCCAAAAGACTTGGGAATTGTGGATGAATACGGCTGATATGACTGGTTCATATGAATGGGTTGATAGGGAGAGTTCCAGGATGTATGTCTTTGTCGATCTTGATAGGAGATAGGGTAAGAAGATGACAAGCTAGTATTGATAGGCATGGTAGATGGAGGGATATAAGGACCCAATATAGATGGAAGGTTTGATGGTTTTAGCTTTAGAATATAAGGACCAAGGATTGATGTGGAAGATGGAGAAGGCACAGATGACATTAAGTTTTGTCATTAGTATACTTAAGTGAAAAACATCATAAAGTTCATCGGTATAGGCATACCTGACATACAACACACTACATAACTTACAAGATGAAAATTCTTGTCGTAAAAATGCTAAGTATAGAATTTCCCAATGAACACTGTCAAGTGTTGAAATCATTGACAAAGCATAAAGGACATTACCGATGAAACAGTTTTTGGTACATTGCCAACGGATCCAAAATCACCAAACTGATGGTATAGTTTTGTGAACATCAATGACAGAGAAGAAAAGGCAAGGAACCTAACAAAAAGTTCAATATAGGGACACCGATGGACCAAAAGACCAACAAAGCATAGAAAGAAAGAAACCTGATAGACTGACAGAGTAGTCTGACCATAAGAATTGACAGTTAGTTACACAACCTACAAAAAGTGGATCTGACTTTCCACATCAGATAAAACATTATAATTCTATTTATAGATTTTTTACTTTTTTTAAATCATTACTTGAGGGTCAAGAAAGTATATTGTAAATTTTTTAAGCATCCTAATGAATCTAAAACATAACTAACTAAAGATCAAGGTCAAGTTGTAAACCTTGAATCTAGAGTTGAACATGAAAAGCGTGAATCAAGAATGGACCTAGAAACTAGTATATATAGATGTTCAATCATTTGTAATATATAATGAGTTGATAAGTGATTATAGCCACATAGAGAATCTAAGCATAAGAAGTGAATTCATGCAAAGTTCAAAAATAGATCATATAAGTTCTCAAGAACATAGAGAAGGCTACCGACAAGTAGAGACAAGGTATCATTCAATCACTCAACGTGATTACATATACATTGTAAGCTTTATAGGTTCTATTACCAGCAATTAGATATTGCATATGCTAAAATATCAACATTTATAATGTAGTTACATTCTAACAAGTGCATCACATCAGAAATCCTTTAGTAGAAGCTGGACTTAATAGGTCCTTATAAATCTCTTAACAGAGTGCACACCTAACCGTGTGTCTAAAGCTTCAAATGAAGTAGATCCTAACAAGTCTTTACTCTAATACTCCTAACAGGGTAGATCATCAGAAGTTATCAAACTGTAAGCCTTAATCGACTCCCTTCTTATCTGGAGATAGTGAAGTTTTTTGGGTGACATCCCCACCATAGTTTTTACTTCCTAATAGGAGTTTTCTGTGATATCATATCTTGTGTTATGTGTTATTTATTTTCATGTATGTTTCTTGAATAGTTAAACATATAAAGAACTTATGTTATGATTTTACATACATAAAGAAAGATGAACATATAGATATGTGAATATACAAATCTGATGACACAAAGGTTAATTTGCCAATCACATAAAAAAATTTAGAGGGACTGATTCACCCCTCCCCTCTCAATACATCATTCTAGTAATTCAAACAATTGGTATCAGAACCCAATTTCTCTCTTGAAAAGCTTAAAGACTTAAGAGAAAAGATCAAGACAATGGAAAAGTACAGACTGGACAAGACTATTGAGAATGAGTAGTTACAAACTCAGAATTACTATGAGCACTACAAAGAGGCAAGAGTAAGCATGAGAAAGTTGCTTGATGAAAGAAAGATTATGGCATTTAGGCTTAGTGAAAAATATTATCAAGAAGAGGAGATCCTAGATTACTTCAACTTAGCTTAATCAACAAAAAGAAAAGCATCAAAAACATCAGTAGAAGAGATCACAAGTCTAAAAGAGATCAATCTACATCTGACAGAGAAAATCAAGATGCTGAAAATTGGTCAAGAGACTCAGATGGTATAAATGATTGATTTCATGAATGATTCAATAAAATCTGAATCAGAGAGAACATTGGCTATTGATGATAGGAGGAAAATCATACAGAAGCTACAAGAAAAAGAATCAGAGATTCAAAGACTTACTGATCATCACCATGAGATTACTAATCAAATCATTCTTAAGGGTCAAGAGGGAAACAAATTAAATACTAAACTCATTGAAAGAATATAGATCATTAGTGAGCTAAGAGAGGAGAATAAGAAGCTAAGGCATGAAGTCAGAATTTAGAATGGGCACAATGAATTAATCAAGAAAGCTGAAGATAGCAATAAAAGAATAGATGATTTTCTTGACGGACAAAGAAGAATCAACAACTACACAGTTATAGGGTACACCGACAATGGAGAATCATCTAATCAATCAGATCGAAGGAATGTTTATGCAACTCCAAGAACCAAGAAGATGTCATGTAATCACTGTATAAAACTAGGCCATACCTCAAACATTTGCAAAAACAAAATGAAAGGTATTCCTCAATCACAATCTACTTTCATTGGTAATTGTTATAAATGTCACAAGAAAGGACACAAGGCGCATGAATGCAAATCTAAGGTGACAAATCCAAAGAAGGAAACCTACATGGAAAAGTACTGTCCTACCTACAAAATGAATGGACATACACATTAGGAGTGCTGGAAAAAGAATGAGAAAGCATGGACACCAAAAGAACCTGATAATAGCTACAAACTGACAAGAATCAGCAACTCATATGTTTGGGACTATAACACATGGGTAAAATGTACAACATGTGGAAGGTATGGTCATATTTCTACCAACTATATGAGAAAATGGACTAGAAGACTAAGAGGATGGACCAATCCAAGTATGGCATGTTTACATTGTCATAAGGTTGGACATGTGATAAAAGATTGCAAAGACTGACTGACAGACACAAGCACTTATCCCAATGGAAACACCATTGATGACATCAAGAAGATGAGAAAAAAGCTATGGATAAAATTTACAAACACTGAAGGTGCTAGAACAAGTAATGCAAATGATGACACCCCATCCAATGGATCTGGTGGCATCACTATTTCCAACTAAGTTGCCCAAGTATGGAACTACATTATGACAAGTTATATTATTCATCAGTTCCATTATACATTAATAATATTGACAAAATTAGCATTATTGATGATGCACTATATTGTTACTTGTAATGTTATTAAAAAAATTCCATCGGTAAAAGGGTACAAATAAGCATCGGTGAACACACATAGTAAAGTTGACACTACTTATGAAAATGTATGGGGCATTACACAAAAGCCAAGTTGCTAAGTGTAACCAACATACATCGATGATCTTTGAGCTGAAAGAGGTTGTCATTGTCATCTTACCGACAATCATCAGTGAAATCACCAAAGCTGCTAGCTACCCTGAAACTTTATGCGTGCACCAACAATGTTATTTATGCCTCAACCAATGAACTCAGTCTTTGTACACCGATCAGTTATTGGGCATTAATGACAACTTAGGGCACAAAAGTTATAAAAGCACAATGAAAGAACTCATTTCACACCCATGATTTTTGAGTACCAAAGAAGAGCTAAGCAGAGCGATTGAAGAACACATTGAAGTACGACCTTAGCAAGATTCAAACATGACTCAAAAGACTCATGAGTGATCATAGAGATTCAGTAAGTACCTACAATCACTGACCAAACTATTTTATTTACAGAAAGCCCTAAATTTCAAATACGATGGCATCTACTTCAAGAACAACAAAATTGAAAGAGGATAAGAAGAAAATGATTAATCTTATCAGCAATAGTACTTGTGTTGAACCTAAATACAAGTTACACCTATAAATTGCATCGCAACCCGATGATTCTAAAGCATTCTCCAGAATCCCACCTAGGATTTTGCTGGTAGAGGATGTAAGGTCCTATATACATTGCAAGATTAGGGAATTAGGAGATCTAGATCTAGATAATTCCTATAAGGCACTATGTGATGAAACTGGAAACCTGAAAGAAGAGCACAAGAATCTGGAAGTGAAAGGTCTGACAAATGCATTACACTTTCCTAGGGTTTTTAAGACCGAATGGATATGGATAGTTCTTAGTAGAATGCATAACTAGACATTGTGGCTTGATGGGCCTAAACAAATTAAAATATATGTTATTCATGCGATTACTGGATATCCCCCAATCGAAAAGAAAAAATCTCACAAGCACCCATCCTTGAAGGAAGTAGAAAAGTTGACAAGTGCAAAATCAGACAAAAGAGGTCTCTAGGTTAACACCGTCATCGACAAGGAACTTAAGTTTAGTACGTGTGTGATAGGATATAAAATCATTTTGGACAGTAGACTGAACAACATAGAAAACACTACTATGAGCACAGCCTACAAGATCATCAAAGAAGGAAAGAAGATGGATCTTGCTGAAATATTGTTAAATCAACTTGAGGAGAACATGAACACCATAAGGTTATCAAGGAAAAACACTTGTAAGTTTAGTTCTCTTATTATGTGCATATTCTTTTACTTTGAAGAATACTTTCCTTCCATAGGAAAATTAGTATGGGACATAAGCAAACTAGTCACCATATAGATATGTGAGCAAATTGAATCATTGGGTATAGATTTTGACGACCTAATGAATGAGTATTTCAAAGGATTTAAGGAAAAGATGCAAGCTAGAACAAGGATACCTGAGAGTTTGATAGAAAAACACAAGGATGACATATGTTTTATGGTAGATATTTATTTTACCTATATCAAACCAGTAATGCCTAGAAAATCTTGGCTATCACCACTAGATTATGAGATCCAAATAGGACAAGCTACTAAGTGCATCTAGGCACTATTGAATGAGCCAGTGGATAGCAAGCAATCGAGATTTGGCACTTATGAAGAAGCCAAACCAAAAATCAAGTCAGATCTTGTTTTCAAGAAAATTGTAAACAAGAAGAACAAAATGGTAAAGGACTTAACCAAGAAATTTGTATTTACTGAATAAGGTGAATAGGAAATAGAAGGCAAGGAGGAAGAAACCAAGGGCCAGTCACCCATTGCTGAAGATGCAGAAAAGAGTGATTTAGAGGCCACACAGTCAGATTTACCACATCCTCCTCCACCTAAGAAATAAAGAACAACTGCTACTTCAAGGACAACAAGCAAAAAAGAAAAGGAAACAACTCCTTCACCAAAAGGAGGAAGTTGAATAGAACTCAAGAAGATCTAGATGACTCAACTATGGATGAAGCTAACATAGAAGTACAAAAAGGGAAATAATGCTTGATCCCTACAACCATTGATGAAATATGTAAGAACATTTCATAATCTCAATCTATTTCAGATCCTAATATTAGGAAATGGTTGAAATTAGATCCAGAGGATCAAAATAAAATTGAAGATGCTATAATTGCTAAAATGTGCAAATATAATTATGTTCCACTTCAATTCATAGAATTTGAAATACCCAAGGAGATAATGGATAGATTATCTATTAGATGGACATTTACACTTCATATAGAAAAGAAGATAAGAGAAAAAGTACTTGTTACTCTTATGCCTTTTGATTTAAAGAAGGAAGAGATACATGAAATGCTGAAAAAATATGAAAAGAAATTCTCACCCAAAATGAGAGCAAACAAATTCCTTCAAGGGAAGCTAATTGAGATAGATTAGGAAATCATCAAGAAGTGGTGTAAAGTACTCAAGAATCCCACTAAGGAAGATAGCCCAGATAAAGAACACATCATCACTAAAGATGTACAGGATGATTCATCACTTGAATTGGACAGAGAAGAGAGTGATACAATAGGCCACAAACATACTAAAGTTGTATATGAGGTATGGCCTGACACTACTCTTGACAAAACTCAGAGTGAGGAAATCCAAATTCCACCAAGCCAAATCATATTGACTTGGATGATGAAGCAAAGGTTACCAAAGAAGAATTGACAATAAAAGGTAACATAAATGAAGATGTCAATGATGAAACATGGCTGGATAATGTCATTAATGACATTATAGGTAAAGACCCTACAAAATAGGTGCACAAGGTAATACCGATGGACATGAAACACTTATTGACACTATAGAGGTAAATACATCGGCCAACATAAAAATATTGATAGAAGCTATTGATATTGATTCAAGTAGAAGCTATTGATATTGATTCAAGTCAGGAGAAATCATCTAAGAAAGATGATGACATACCCGAGGACACGGGTAATGATGAAACTAAAAATGCATCAGACACACAAAAGGATATAGATACAAAAATGTAGGATGCAACTGACACTCAACAAAAGTTGTCTATTGAAAAAGAGAAAGGAGAAGATATTAACAAAGATGAAACATTGAGGAAGGATGAAGAAAAAGGAAAAAGTGAAGAAGTTAAGAATGATGATAGCATGAAGGAAAAGGAAGAAAAATTTGTTTATTCACCCAAGGCCAATGAAGAGATGTCTTCACACAACCAATAGGTGGACTCTGAACAGAAGCAACTAGAAGCTTCATCTTCTCGACCTTCACCTACCAAATCAATACAATCTCAAGATCTACAAATGGTAGTTCACCAATGTGTCTCCCAAACAAAGAAGAAGAAGAAATTTATGAAGAAAGAAATGAAGATATCATTGTTGCACAAGGTAATACTGATGGACATGAAGATATCATTGTTGCACAAGGTAATACCAATGAACATGAAACACTTACTGACACTATAGAGGTAAATACACCGACCAACATAAAAATATTGATAGAAGCTATTGATATTGATTCAAGTTAGGAGAAATCATCTAAGAAAGATGATGACATACCTGAGGACACGGGTAATGATGAAACTAAAAATGCATCAGACACACAAAAGGATACAGATACAAAAATGCAGGATGCAACTGACACTCAGCAAAAGCTGTCTACTGAAAAAGACAAAGGAGAAGATATTAACAAAGATGAAACATTGAGGAAGGATGAAGAAAAAGAAAAAAGTGAATAAGTTAAGAAAGATGATAGCATGAAGGAAAAGGAAGAAAAATCTGTTGATACACCCAAGGCCAATGAAGAGACGTCTTCACACAACCAATAGGTGGACTCTAAATAGAAGCAACCAAAAGCTTCATCTTCTCGACCTTCACCTACCAAATCAATACAATCTCAAGATCTACAAATGGTAGTTCACCAATTTGTCTCCCAAACAAAGAAGAAGAAATTTATGAAGAAATACATCTTGGCTGTAACACTTAAAGAGGTAATCAAAATACCCAAGTGGGATGTATCTACTTTAGATATTGAAACACTTCAAAAGTTTGGAGTGATGTGTCAAAGAAAAGCTATACAAGACAAAATGAAAAAAGCATGTAGGGAATCTCAAGCTCTTGACAAAGATAGGGATATACTATGTCAACTTGTTCTTGATATAAAAGTTGAAAATGACATATCAGTCATGGAACAAATTGTAGTTCTTGCCAATGCCATCACCAGTCAAAATGTAGATGATGAGAAGGCAATGGAAGAATAGGCAGAGATGAAGTATCAACACAAACTAGTTGAGAAGATCAGCCAGGAAGTGACAGAAAACAAGGTAAAGCTCTCTGAACTAGAAAGTCAATTAGAACCTATGATTACAAAATTTATTACCTTAGTTCAAAAGATGTGCACACTTTAAAATTTCACAAAAGAGAATAGTGAAAAGTTGTCCTAACTAGATTCAGATTTGAAAGCAAGTGCACAAAGTTTAACCTTTGATGCAAATGCAATAAAGTTGCATCATGACAAGATAGCAAAGGTAAACAGGTTAAGACAAGAGATATGGGATGCAAAGACACAATTTAGAAATGAAGTTATTGAGCTGCATGCTCACATATTGCCAAACCTCACCGCTCTACAACAACACATTACAAATGCAAGGAATCTGATCTCGACCTCAGAGATGTCAGTCATAGACAACATCTACGATATGCATGTGAGGATATCACTTAATCATATGGCTCTAGAAAATTTGAAGGAGAAATGGGAGAAGATGATGGAGGAAATCAAAGCCTCACACTCTCATATTTTTGACAAGTTGTAAGTACCTTTGCCTTTATTATAAAAAGGAGGAATGAATGGTGCATGTGTACAATATACTATATTAGCAAAAAGGAGGAAAAGGATATGTATGTTGTATGTACAGAAAAAATAGATATGTACATTATATCAAATATTGGAAAAAGGGAAACAAAAAGGGAAGGCAATTCTATGTACATAAACATACACTTACCGACATACGCATAGGGGGAGTCATAAAATGACTAAGGATGAAGTATACATAGGTGTACACACTAATACATTAAGTATGTTACACATATCAATTTTTGATACTAATGTCAAAGGGGGAGATTGATGACATTAAGTTTTTCCATTAGTATACTTAAGTGAAAAACATGATAAAGGTCATCGGTATAGGCATACCCGAAAGACAGCACACTGCATAACCGACGAGATGACAATGCTTGTTGTAAAAATGCTAAGTTTAGAATTTCCTGACAGACACTGTCAAGTGTTGAAACTGATGACAAAGCATAAAGGACATCACCGATGAAATAGTTTTCGTTACATCACTGACAGATCCAAAATCACCAAACTGACGGTACAGTTTTGTGAACATCATCGAAAAGGAATAAAATGCAAGGAACCTAATGAATAGTTCAATATAGTGACACTGACATAGTAGGAGACTAACCAAGCAAAGAAAGTAAGAAACCTGACAGACTGATAGAGCAGCCCGACCATCAAAACTGATAGTCAGTTACAGAACCCGCAAAAAGTGGATCTGACTTTCCACGTCAGATAAAACATTATAATTCTATTTAAAGAGTTTTTGTTTGTTTTAAATCATTAATTGAGGGTCAAGCAAGTATATTTTAAATTTTTTAAAGCATTTTAATGGATCTAAAACATAACTAACTAAAGATAAAGGTCAAGTTGTAAACCTTGAATCTAGAGTTAAACTTGAAAAGTGTGAATCAAGAATGGACCTAGAAACTAGTATATATAGATGTTCAATAATTTGTAATAGGTAATGAGTTGATAAATGATTGTTGCTACATAATGCATCTAAGAAGAAGATGTGAATTCATGCAAAGTTTAGAAATAGATCATATAAGTTCTCAAGAACACATAGAAGGCTACCGACGAGCAGAGACAAGGTATCATTCAATCACTCAAGGTGATTACATATACATTGTAAGCTTTATAGGATTTGTTATTAGCAATTAGATATTGCATATACTATCATATCAAGATTTATAATGTAGTTTCATTCTAACAAGTGCATCACATCATAAATCCTTTAGTAGAAGGTGGACTTAACAGTTCATGATAAATCTCTTAACAGAGTGCACACCTAACGGTGTTGCTAAAGATTCAAATGAAGTAGATCCTAACAAGTATCCACTCTAATAATCCTAATAGGGTAGATCATCATAAGTGATCAAATTGTAAGGTTTAACCGACTCCCTTCTTATCTATAGATAGTGAAGTTTTGTGGGTGACATCCCCACTACAGTTTTTACTTCCTAACAAGAGTTTTCTACGATATCATATCTTGTGTTATGTGTTATTTATTTTCATGTATGTTTCTTGAATGATTACACATTTAAAAAACTTATGTTATGATTTCACATACATAAAGAAAGATGAACAAATAGATAGGTGAATATAAAAATCTGATGACACAAAGGTTAATGGGACAATCACATAAAAAGTTTTAGAGGTACTAATTCACCCCTCCCCTCTCAGTACATCATTCCAGTAATTCCAATAGGCACACACTTACATTTGAATAGAGGGATATAAAGTGTGGAACGGATATAAAAATATTTAGAGTGAGCTACATGACCAAGGCTCTTCTCTTTAGAATTCATTTGTATATCAACATGAGCATGAGTAGCATTGATAGGAGTAATTTTGATAGGAGTGTCAGAAGCTGGAGAATATTTTTTGTTTTGCAAGGGATTTAGGGAATGATAGTTCCTAGATATGGAAGAACATGACAAGGGGATGATGGTGTGCTCTGATCTTGACAAGGATCTTTAGATGGTGCACAAAGGGTATTTTTCTCTTCATGTTCAATAGGCCTATTAGAGATGCCAGAAAGGATATCCTTATCTTGCTTGGGAGATGGATAAGATAGAGGAGATGTAAGAGTTTATACTAGGAAGAAATGGAAGGGGATGATAAAATCATCATGAGACTCTTGAGATATGTGACTTTGGTAAACTGTTGGATACAAATGGATGGTTTCTTCATCTTGATCATCACTGATATTTGTTTCTTCATACTTTGGATTGTATCCTTGACATGGAGTGACTTATAACAACGGGGTAGGAGTGTTGTATTGCATGAAGGATTCTTGAAAAACTAATGAAGTATCATTTTGAGTAGGCATGCTAGAAATTGAAGCACATGGAAGCTTTAGGTCTATGATCTTTGAAGCTTGAGAAAGGCTTGTATATGTATGCTGATTAGATTGGATCTCTTTTAGAGGTAGTCCCTGAGAGTAGACATAGTCATCATTAGGCTCAGTTCTTGATAGAGATGATGAAGCTTTAGGAGATGGAGGAATGGTGGAAGAAGTAGATGTGAAATGGGAACCATTTCTAGACATGGATTCATGATATTGATCATGCTTGAGATTAGTATCTTCACTACATGATTCATTAGGATTTTCCACTTTGATTATGCCATCATCTATGAGATCTTGGATTTTAAGTTTCAACTTCATGCAAGATGAAGTTTTATGCTTATTGCCTTGATTATATGCACAATAGGGACTTAAGAATCTGAATCCACATGATGTGGCTTGAGGCAATGTGATGAGATCATGCTCAAGAAGTACTTCCAATGCTGATGTATAAGATTGTCCTAAAGGAGTAAAGACTCTCTCCAAAGGATAATTAGATGCTTCTTGACTTCCAATATCTTTCTTATGTGGATAGAAAAGACTTTCATCTGATTCTATCATAGTTTCATCTACATTCTCTTCATCAAAGATAGGATTGTCGTAAAACTGTTCTTGATCAAAGATGGGATTATCATACCAAGATTTACCCATGTTGGAAGGAAGTGGACAGATGTGAGAATCGTGATAAAATAGCAAAGGACAGGTTGATCTTAATGAGGAGTCTTCAGATGAAGTATCATTTCCCTTCTCGTTCAATTCCTAAAGTTTAGATTTCAAAGATTCAAGCTATTTTAATAAAGTTTCCCTAAGGATCTCTTCTTTGCTTTTAGACATTCTAAGATTGTCTTAATGCATTTTCTTAGAAGATTGAAGAGGGCATGATGAATTGATTGATTGACTGACAGGTGCTAAAGTGATATCTAAAGTGTTGATTAAGTCCAAGACCAAAGAACAAAAGAGATAATGTCCAACTGAGAGAGAGAGAGAGAGAGAGAGAGAGAGAGAGAGAGAGAGAGAGAGAGAGAGAGAGAGAGAGAGAGAGAGAGAAGCAATGACTCTGATCTTGATTCAAGGTTGAAAAACCTTCTTTTGTATCTCAGGACAAGGATAGTGTAGACAAAGATGATGAGATTGAAATAGATAATGGGTCACTTGGACTATCACAACAAAGTCAGATTTTGAAATAGTGATGAGTCAGACTGTTAATTGATTGCAGTAAAAGATAGACTAGTGGTGATGTTGATGAGAATGCATATTTTGTGAAAATTCAGACACAAACTTCACAAACAAATAGCAATTTGGACAGCAATGTGACTAATTTCAGAGTTTGATAATAGATGTAGAAACTCAGACAAGAGTTTATAGCTAACACCTAGAAGTGCAGATTTTGAATCCGACTGATCAATTTGATGTTTGATTTGAATGTTTATTTTTCTATTTGTTTTGATGCTTCACCCATGCAAGAAACATCAAGCAGAATGTTTGTTGAAAAAAAAGAACAGAGATACCACAATCCTAGGTAAGCCAGGGAAGTATCTGTTGATTTCCCACTTGAATCAAAGTTCAGCCACGCCTACTCATAGCGGACAACTTAGAAGCTTGGAGGCACGTGATCCTCCTTATAGTGCACTCACTTCGCAGGCACACCATGCTTTGAATCCCAAGGATAATAACTTCCCAAGGGACTGTTGTCTCTACTAAGAGCCATGAAAGTGTGGGACGTCTTAGTCGGTCTCTGACCTTCTGCGCCAACAAATAGAGGGATTTTTGTTACTAGAAAAAAGTGTGTAGTCAAGGCATCCATTCAGGTGGTTATACTTGCGGCAGATTAGCTCTGTTATGGAGGCCTTCCAGCCTAAAAAAGTTACATTTTGTAGGTTTTAACAGACCACAATGGTACTGAGGGAGATCTTCTTCCTGGTATAACGCACTCAACACCCATTCACTGTGAGATTAATCACAATGATTTTTTTTATATACTGGTTTGGAAGGGCTTGGTTTTAGCATGTTACCAGTTGGGCAATCCACTCTCATCGGCTCTGTTAAATCACTCGGGAGGTAGCCACGCTAAAGGATTTGTATGGATTTCTCTTTCACCCAAGATCTGTGAAGGTGAGGGGAGAGGATACATACATGCAATTCCTTGGGTTTACAAAACTAGAAGACACATCAAGCAGAATAAGAAAATGACAATAATGTTTTTGGATTTCTGATCATCCCAAAAGGGCAAGAGCATAATTTCCTGACATTATTGCCATCTCTAAAACACCAAATAGAAGTTCATTTTAAACTATCTTGCATGTGCATTCCTATTTTAATAAAACAAAAACAAAATGCAAGCACAATGTTTGGCATTCTAGCAATCAAGGCAACTTGCAAGATGATGCGTTAGTAGTCTGTGTTTTAGTCTTCTTTTTCAACATCTTGTAAACCATAGTTAGGCTGAAACCAATAAGATAATTAGAGAATGACAAAGCCCAAAACTTTTCAGCATTAGAAAAATTAGAAACTCATCAATCTAATTGCATATTCAGAAAGTAGACAAAAAATAACGCACTTTCAAAAAAAATTGCATAAAAAATGTTACCGTATGAGCCCGTACAAGGCTCTGGAAAATGCAAAATGAAGGACTAGGTAGGTACAGTCATCAAAAAGTGCAATTTATGATAAATCTAGTAAGAAAAATAAAAAAATAATTCCTCCACTATGATCATTATGAAATTCTACCCCAACTAAAAAAAATTCTCTAAAAAGGGAGTTAATACGACCAAGTTATCAGTGTTTGAAGATAGGCTACAATTTTAAAAATGCATATGGTGAAGGCTAGGATTTCAAAACCTCTACTGACATCATCTATTTACTATGTTAAGATTGATGGTATCATAAACATCACATAAAATTCAATATCGATGTATTTGATGGTTCCATGAAAGTCAAATTTAATCACCTCCCTGGGTAGGCAATGGTGGTGGTTGGGCGGTGCTCCAGTGGTGATTGAGTGGAGGTTGGGTGGTGCTCCGGTGGTGATGTCAAGCAGAGCAGCTTGGGTGGTTGAGCAGGCAGCAGAGAAGGTGGAGTTTGTGTACAGAGAGTGGTGGAGGAAGAGGCTGAGGGGTTGGGAGGGCTGTGCAGAGACGCATGGTGGAGGGAGGAGTGGGCAGAGAAGAGAAGTGTGAGTGCGGGGAAGAAGGGTTGTGGGAAGGAGGCATTTGGAGGTTAGATGGTTTGAAGATAGCGTAGAAGGTGTTAGGAAGTTTGAAGATAGAACAAGGTTGGAAGCGTGAGGTGGAGGGAGGTGGGGAAAGTGTGAGTTTTAATGGAATTGATTTGCTACGTGAGAGATATAAGGGATGTGAAGGGAAATGTAGGCAGGGAGCTCATGCAGGGGTGGGGGGGAGAAGAAGCACAAGGAGGGTTCGGGGAAGGAGGATAGCATAGCACAGGGTAAATGGAGAAGCCATGGGGTGTAGAAGTGGCGGGTGGGTTGTGAAGGTCAACATAGCGCGTCGAGAGTGGAGAGTGGAGAAAGAAGCACTCTGTGGGGTGGGAAGATTAGTCCAACATTCATGGGACTTCTAAAAATTTTCTTATTTTTAAACAAAGACCACTATAAAATTAGTACAACGAAAGGAATGAGGGGCATTGGTCATTCCTGCCTAAATGTGGAAATGGGTAAACACATGTGGGGTATAGGCCAATTGTTATAATTGATAATATAACCCAAAATGATGATTGTTTAAATGATAATATAAACCAAAATTTTGCAACACAATATTAGAAAATATTTTGAAATATTCTGCAAATGGTACCTCAGTCTGCGTGCAGATAGAGAACTCTATCTTGATTTGCATGTAGAGGTCATAAGACTTCTATATGCAAAAAAAAATTGTGACAGATTCAATTTTGGGTGAGCATAGGTGTGTTATAGTTGTTTCAAACTGAAACGATGACTTGGACGCAATGGTGGACCTAGATTCAGCTCAAAATTAATGGAAAATAGAATTAAAAACATAATTTAATAATAAGGCTAGAAATTGATTTTCCTACCCCACGGTGGGTGCCTGAAATGTGATAGCTAAATGTGGCCTTGTTACCTAGCCATGCACTTAAACTTGGTCATTATTCACCAGTCACACACAAGAATGGATATGAAATTATCCATCTTGCGTGTCTGTATGACTCGACCTATTTCCTTCTATCTAGTTAGGGTTTTTGGAATAAGCTCTCATAATTGACAGTCTAACAACCTAGACTAATGCTAGAATGAAGGATTTAATCAAATATGCAATGAAATATTAATCTAGATAGCTTATTTTATTCTAGAAATGAACGTGCAAAGCTAGATTAATCTAAGAAATTGAATGTAAAACTAGATTAATCTACAAATGATTATGAAGTTAATCTAAGAATGAACAATGATATAAGAACTAAGATTGTTTGAAAAGAGTTTAACTATGAAAATTTAATCTAAATGATATTAAACTAGCATGATATTAAGATTATTGCAAAAATTCTACAAATAAAGAATTTAATTGGAAAACTAGTGAATTCAAATTACAAGAATACAACATTTAAGACTAGTTTGTATGAGAGCTGAGAGAGTTCTTTTATAGACCTAGAGTCCATTCAGAATAGAAAGTTTCTTTTCAGAGAAATAGTTAACTCTTGAAAATCCAGGTGAGAATAGCAAGTTTCTTTTGAGAGAAATAGTGAACTGTTGTCTTTTTGAGTGAAGGAAGTAGTTAAGTGATTAGTTGCACTTTTGAATTTCAATCAACTCAAATTTTTTCATTTCTGAACTAGAGAGAAGATTTGGAGAGAATTTTTAATTAAATAAATAGAATATGACCTCATAAATGTATTTTCTCCATTATTTGAACAATTAAATTCAATTATTGAAATGAGGATTTTTATTTAATAATTAAATATTATTTAATTCCTTTTATGTGTTTTAGCTAAAAGGGTGAATTTAATTTAGTTAAAGTGCTAGGACTCTATAATTAAATTAATTTGATCATTGGGTTTATTTAGCCAATTAGGAATTAAGTATGTGATTAATGCAGATTTAGAGTTTTCTGCATTTGATACCTATGTCAAGTAGATCAGTAGAAACTCAGAATTTCCTAGTACAATAGGACTTTGATGATTTAGAAGATTGACAAATGCAAAAAAATTGGTTAGGGTTGCAAGATGCCAATTTTAGGGTGTTACATTTTTCCCCTCTTTGAATTGATTTGTGATTAGCGCATTGATTCAAAGAATAGTCTGATGTCTGGAGTATAGAAGAATTGATTTCGATAATTGATGATGGTTTCAGAGCCATCTCCAGAATAGAGCTTAACTCTCTGAAGTCTAGGTTAGATTGTCAGGACACTGGTGAAGTCAAATTTTTGAGGTTCATCTCTAGAATGAAGCTTGATTCTCATGAATGCGAGTTAGATTTCCCTGATACCTAACATATTATCACTTTTCAAAAGACTGTCCCCAGAATGAGGCTCAATCTTAAAGAGTCAGGGTTAGATTTCCCCTATACCTAGCAGTGAGCTTTCAAGAACCATCTTCAAAATGAAGCTTGACTCTCAAAAATCTAGGTTAGATTTCCTAGATACCTAATAGATGAGATTTCAGGAATCATCTCTAGAATGAAGCTTGATCCTCAGGAATCCATCTTAGATTTCCCTAAGACCTAATAGATTGAAATCAGATCAGATTGATTAGAATAGATTCAATGATGTAATGCAAATGCAAGAAAATTGGTTAGGGTTGCAAGATGCCAATTTTGGGGTGTTACAAAAAGCTAACATAACCTACAAGGTCCTTAAATGATGTAATTGTTTCCATTAGAACCATTTTAATGTGGGTTGAGTCAAAGTGTGTTAGTATGTTCCAAATTGCCAATATTAGGGAATAAGGCCTATAAGGGTCACTATGTAAGGGATATGGGTATTTTAAAGCTTTTAATGATGGATTTTTTTTATGGTAGTTAAAATACCATTTTGAGAATGTATATAAGGCAATTGTTGAGTTGAACACATAGATGTCGACTTGAAAACCTCAAAGAATATGTATTAGACCAACTCATAAGGAGTTTTGGTTGGTCTCTAGGTAGTTGAGGGTGGTTCAAAGGTTAGATAAGTAGTTGGTTAGTCTTTTGAGGCCTATTTAAATTTTAATATCTAGAGAAAACATTGAATAGTTGAGAAGAGAATATTTTGTAAATTTTTGAATCATTAAATCAATGTTTTCACTGCATTTTACTAGTTTTCTTTGATAACATTCATCTTAAGAAAGAATTTCTCCATTTAAAACTTTTATTATTTGAAGGTTTAGTGTTTGGGGATGATAGAATTTCATTTCTAGAGAATTTAAATATTTGTATAACTCCATTTGGTTGAGTTTTGAGGAATATCTCTGCATTTTGGTTGAAACTATCTTAAATCCTCATTAGGGTATCTAGAGGCTTAATTTTAATATAGTTTTCCATCTTGATATGTCTAATAAGTTCCAATAATAAAGTGAAGAATGGGGAAGAAAATCTAAAATATCCCCTTGGTGTTTGAAGGAGATCTTTCAGTGATTAGGATTGGGTTTGGAGCAAGGAAGTGACTAGACAGTCATAGAGAGCAGTGTATAGATTGTCTTAGTCTTAAGGATTAGGCTTTGTCTGAAAGTTTTATGAGTTCTATGGAAATGGAGGCTTGATAGATTAGAGGAGAAAGGATTATACACTATTTTAAAGGTCATGGAGAAGGAAAAGTGCCCAAGGTAACGGCTACAAAACCCAAGTTGTCAAGTTTTTGAAGACTGTCACCATTAAGACAGTGACTTGGTAAGTTATTGTGTTTAAATTAGAAATTGATTTTAATGGATCAAATGCATACAAGGATGAGTGGAAAAGAGCCTAGGGAGTCTACAAGGATCTATATGATGTCTCTATAGTCAGGAGTGAAGGGATATCATGTTTGGAGAATGTTAATGTGACTATCTTGAAAACTTACAGACCCACTGTCTTAGGGACAGTAAGAAGTGTTATTGTTTGTAGAACAAGAGGGGGTATAGTGTTTGTGAAGGAATTATATGTTAAATGGGATGTCAAGGAGTCCTCTTTATGGGTATATAAGGAGTGGTGGATCCAAGAGAGTGGTCCAAGTTGATAGGTTATTTAAGGGGAATTAAGTGCTAGAGGATTGGGGTAGCCACAACCCCAAATAAAATATGCATTGATGGATGAGTTAACTGAGTGCAGATTTATAGTTGTGGAGTCTAGTGGGATTCCAAAGAAGTTGTATTAACCTGTGATAGGTCTATTTGTTGGGTTGGGTTCTTGGTTGATCCATTTATGAGGAAGATATTAAGTGTTGTTACAAAATAAAGGAGGAATTTGGAAGTTTCCTATGAAGGTTGATTGAAGACCACTAGCCTATACATCATGGTTCTACTATAGTTAGGACCTGCTAGAGGTGGAACATGAATTTACAACATTAAAAGGTACATCACGAATTAATTAGGTAATGGCATTAGAATTAAAAACATAATGAATAAATTATGAAACCATATAAGTCAAATAAATTTCTATCAAGAAATCAATATTAAATAGATAATATAATAATCACATACCTCCTAAATTTTATTCATGTCATTGATCTTCTTTTTCAAACTCATCATCATGACCATCATCATCATCATCATCATCATCATCATCATCATCATCATCATCATCATCATCATCATCATCATCATCATCATCATCATCATCATCATCGTCATCATCATCATCATCACCACCACCACCACCACCACCACCACCACCACCACCACCACCACCACTAGTATCTTTATCATCATCTTCATCATCATCATCATCGTCATCATCATCATCATCATCATAATCACCACCACCACCAGTATCATTATTATCATCGTCGTCATCATCGTTGTCATCATCATCATCATTGTCCTCATCATCATCATCATCATCATCATCATGATCATCATCATCATCATCATCATCATCTGTTGGCAAGTTGACTTCCAGGTAGTATATGGCTTATTTTGTGTTGTCATTATGGCAACAAAGTCATATGAAGTTTTGACAGTAAACTATGAAGTGAAAATTGACTAAGTATAGAAGACTGAATAGAACAGTGGCTTGTAGTCAATCAAGGCATCAGCGCATGTGCGTAGGATCACATTAGGATAGGCACATTCAAACTTAAGCTCTATGGTATGTTATTATTCTTTCCCTATACACGCATCATACGGAATGGAAGTACATACAAGTTACAGAAAGAACAAGTACACCAGCAGTTTGAATACAGAGTATGAAGCCAACTTCATTATTTTGATTAGTGTGTAATCTTTTGTTATGTAAAGGATAAGCGCCTATTGTAATAAGTTTGTAATCATGTATTAAACATTGTTGTAAACATGCTTAAGCCAATTTGTTTGGAAGCG
>MU225393.1:619976-652577 GCA_018584345.1 Thuja plicata
TATATATATATATATGCAATGTAAAGATATATTGGATGTGTCAAATATATAGCTAGAGAAGATATATTAGCAGAGCAGTATGAAGATATCAAAATGAGATAGATCCCTTAAAGAAGATAAGAACATAAGTGCATAACTGGAACTGATCAGACATCTGTGTGACATACAATAGTTCATTTTTGGATATAATGCATATCTATTCTTAAGAAGTTGTAGCCTTCTTTCTCACTGAGCAGTGAGCTCTTGGAAAGTGAGTCCTCACCCCTAACAGGGTTGTTTGTAAGAGAATCCTAAAAGGGTAAGACCCTAACTAGGTCATTGTACTTGCATTATAAATACTATTCCTAACAGAGCAAAGGAACTTTAACAGGTTCATTATACTAGTGCAATATTTGTGGGTACTAATTCCCACTGGGGTTTTCCTCTAATCAAGGTTTCCCCATAATCATATTATGTGTTATGTGATCTTATGTTAAGATTCAAGAGATGTCTAATTGATTTATGGTTAAATTGTTGAAATTAATTAATTAGCTAAACACTTATTCACCCCCCCCCCTCTCAGTGTTTCGAACAATTGGTATTAGAGCTCTGGTCCTTAGAAAGAAAAGTCTAACCACTTGAGGAGATCATGGATTCAGTAGAAGTCAAACATCTGAAAAAGAATCTTTAAGAATCCCTTGAAGATCTACGAAGATTTGAGAAAGAAAATGAGGAACTTAAACTAAAGGTTGATGGCTCTCAAATGCTTATCAAGAAACTAAGGAAAGATCTGAAACTTTGCTCTACAAATGGTTTGGGAGAAATGGTCAAGAAGCTGAATGAAAAGAACATGTCTTTGAAAGATAAGATAGAAGAATTAAATGATCAGCTAACTAATAGCCTAATAGCTATTGAAGAGAAGAAAAAATAAAATAAATAGTTAGATGAAGAGCTCATTCAAGCCAATATGAAAATCTTGGAATTAGAAAACATCAAGAATAAGATTGAATCTGAATTATTAGGATCAAAAGACAAGATTGACAAACTACACAAAAGCTCTGATCTAATTCAATCACAGCTTTATGCACAAAAATAAAAGGTGATACCACTGGTATGGGATATAGTCTAGCTCAAATTGAGATCAAATCATTACAAGAAAGGAAGAAACCTCAAACAGAATCTTCAGAAGAAAAGAAAACTGAGAATCATGAAGAGACCAAAGTAGAACCACCAAAAGATAAACACAAGGTAGTTAACTATACTTTCTATGCCTATAAAAAGCATGGACACTTAGAAAGAGATTTTAATAATGTAAGAACCTTCAATGGTTATTGTTACTCCTGTAATAAGTTTGGTCATAGGGCTATTCATTGCAGAACAAATCAAAGAAATCAGCCACAATTGAACCAAAGGAATCAAACTCAATTCAATCAAAGAAATCAACCTCAAAGAAACTTAGAGAACATTACATGTTAGATATGTAATTACAATGGACACACAGCCAAGCAATGCATCATAATGAATAACAACATCAGACCTCCTATCATTTGTCATTCATGTGGAAAGGATGGACACATCTCAAGCTCCTGGAGATCAAGAAAAAAAGGACAAGAGAATCATAAGAAGTCTTTGTTTGAAGAATCAGGAGAATTTAAGTTTGTGGAAGATAAAGATAACTTAGATAAAATATGGGTCAAAGTAAAGAAGGATAATGAAGAGAACAAGGTAGTAGATGCATCCTCAATGGACACACCTTCTACTTCTAAATAGTTGACCCTCATGGTCTTAGCGGGAGCTATTCTAGCTCTGAACCCTTGCGTGGATGGTATACTCACCTCTAAGTATGCACCTATGGATTCATGCATGTGATCATGAATTAAGGTTGTATGCATTCATGCATCGACTTTAATTCATTCAAAACAAAGTTTAAAATTCTCTCTGTAAACCACTTTATGGCAACAAGCATTAAATGCAATTAATCCTTATATAAATTGGCAAAAGATCTTAAAAAAAAAAACTTCACTTTGCATTTGAGATTGAAGAATTCAAAAATAAGATAAGCATCAAGCATCAAAGCACTACAAATTGAAGTATTAGTTGGTTTGTGAATAGATTACGATTGGAACGGAACCCTAGCAGTCGCGTCTATTAGGGACTTTCTTGCATGACCTCTAAAATACTTGAATACTTGATTAACTCTATGAATCCCAATGCCTTAAAATTCTGACTCAAGAAAGAGAAAACTCTAATTGATGAGATATTTGTATGACACTGGGGATACCTATTATCACCTCCTTCTTTTTTGAGATCCACTGACTCAGGCAGGTTTTACCTATGATTGATTACTGACTTGACAGTATCTTTAGAGTGGATTTTTAATTATGTGCTAAATACTCTATTCTTATATGGATAAATAGATAACAATGTAGATAACTATGATTACTCTAAGGAAAAGTTTAACAATCCAAATCATTATCTTGATGATGACAAACAACAACATGATAAGGAATTTCATCCTTCTTTCCTTTTATACTTCTTATGAATTTAGGAGTAACCTTTTTTATTTTCTCTTTAAGAAATCAACAAACTCAAATTGTAAACTCTGTGAGTATAATTCATTTTAAATATATGATCTTTGTGTAAATGTAATTGATTTTGAATAGTTTTAAATATTTGGATGATGATGGATCACTTAACAGGTTCTAGACCAGTGCTTATCCTTGGGCTATAGAGTCAAAAGGTATAAATCCATAGAGATAAATAAATAAGAATACTGTAGGATGCCTTACAACCTACATACAACTCAGGTAAAGTGCCTTACAAATTACCCTGTCACTCCCACAATGTTGTATGAAATCCTCAATCACTGTTGTACTCTCTGAAACTACTCACAAAATTTAATTCTCCCCGTAGAAGTAACTTGCAAATAATTAGATAGCTACCTTATAACCAATATGTTTAACACCCCTTACAAATTAAACATAAAAGAGTACACACAATAAGAAAAGAGACAACAACAATATAGAATAAAGTTGCACTGTATTTTATTCATAAATTTCTGCTTCAGTACATATAAAGACTAAAAGCTTAAAATCACTGACTAAAATTTAGAAGTGTGGCTTACAATTATATTTCATCTCTTATAAAACTATTAAATTTTATCTATATATAGGTCTAAACCATCTTGGAATCCTTAATATAAGGATGCAGCAAGCTTCGGATGGTTTAAGAAACCTAACCCTAAAATTGCAGAAAAAATAAAAGAGAAGAGTGACCCAAGCGGTGGAAAGACAAAAGTAGAGGATAAAATATGATCTTCTTCTTGTCTTCATGTGATCTTTGACATCTTTGGTTTTTGTACTCCTAGGATATTTTTTGATATTCTTTAATGATGACTAACCTGCTTGATCTCCAAGAAGTATGTGTCGGATCCTCAAACATTCCTTTATTCCTCAAAAAGTCAATTATGGCAACTTTCTTCTTTTTTTTTCTTTATATGACCTTTGGCTCCTTTATCTGATCATGTTTAGGATAGCATCAAATATTTGCATTAAGACCAAGTGACTACCATTATAGGATAACCTACACTTGTCTTTTATGATTTCTAACCTTCTTGTGCTCATAGATCAGGTGCCAAGTATCCGTCTTCATTCTTCATCCAAGAAATAAACATCCATTGCAGCAACCTTCTTTTTCTTTAGCTTTGTCTTCAAGTCCCATGCTGCCACATTATCTTCTGCAAGCCAATTAAAGCTCTGAATGCTTTGCATTTGTGCCTTTTCCTCTAACATCTGACATCAGTTATGCCTTTAACATCCACTATGAATTTATTGATGTCAGTTTTTGCCTTGATAGATTCATCTAAAATCTTATTATAGCTTTCCATATCTAGATTTGAATCTGAAATAAATGCCTCTTTATTAGGCAGCATGCTGTCAAATTCACTTTTCTAGGCCCCCCAGGCCTTAATATGATGATCCTCTCCCTTGATTGGAGGAATAAACTAGTTAAAACTTGATCCCAAGAGGCTGATCTTCACCTCAATATGATTTAACTTTCCTTTGAAGAAAGGTAAAGTCACATTTATTTTCCCAATCTCATCCCCCACCTCTATCACAATCTTAGGTAGATCTCGCCTATGTGGCTATAAAGAAGCCAACTTCTCAAATAGTTGTACCCTACTTGACCAAGTTATGAAATAAGGATTCAAAATGGAGATGTACCCTGTCACTTCAACATGTATAGTAGGTAATTTATCGTATGCATTTTAGATTATATCAGTTTTATCTCTTAGGATATCAATCCTATGTTGAAGTATATTCAACAATGCCTTTATGGAAATCTCATTATCCCTTTTAGCTATATCCTCTGGTTTTGCTTCTTCCTCTATTTCAAATTTTTCTCTCTTTTTATTTTTTCTCTTAGATTATGATCATAGGCCCTGTTACCAGTAATAAGGGCACTTACTCTCTCTTTTTTCCTCTCTCTTCTTACATAAATTTGAGCATGAGAAGACTGACCAAGATAAATCTTTTTCCTCTTAGGAATAGGCTCATATGTACTCTCCAGCTCTGTCTCCTTGGTTAAATCAATGGTGATCATTTCACCTGATGTCATTGCATGTTCACTACCTTGTGGTGGTTGATCCATTGGAGGTGGGCTTTAAATTAAATATCCTCCATCACTATCCTCCTCATACTCTGAATCAGAGTGTTCCAACTCTTCTTGCCATTTTCTTTTCAGAACCAAGTGATCCTCAAGTTGTTCACAAAGGGTGTGGTGGTTGTCCAACATAGCTTTAATTCTATCAAGATAGGGAAAATCAGGGAAGAACCCTCCAAATGCCACTCCTCTTCTCTTCACTTGTCTTTACAAATCAAATAGTTCTTGGATTTTGTCTCTTTTTACTTCACCTCCTTTTCATCAGTATGATTTCTTGTAGCATCTTCCTCCACACATTCACCATGTAGATAAGTGTTAGGAATGGTGGGAGTAAGGAGTTTCTTATCTCCTGCAATGAAACCTTCTGTATCAATATACCTGTATAAGGCAACACCCATCTTGTAATCATTCAACCAATTGCTCACTAAGTCAAGGGCCTTCTTGCCAATTGTAAATTGATACATTTTGAACTGTGTAGGGGTAAATGTCCCCTTCCTATGTGGTGCAAGGTGTTCCTTATCAGTTAATATAAGCTGCCATATGAATTCCATTGTAGCAATTCTGGTTGGTACATGGTATGCTAAGATGTGAGGAGGATGAGAACATCCATAGACTCTAATCATTGTAAAATTTATCTCCAAATAGAAGTCACCCCAGTTATTGTCTCCCTCTCATTTTTGTACATACTCACAGGGTCTTGGATGTCGTAACACCTTCACTGGGAGCCTAGTCTTATTAACACCTAGACTTTGCATTAACGGGTAAACTACCCAATTCTCAAATCCCCAGAAATCACAGTCTTTGGTAGTTAAATTCCAAATTTTAATCCAAAATTGGATATGGTTGGGCCGATTGTAATATAACCACTGAGGGTTCAAATTTGGCAAGTCCATGATATTATAGTTGAAATGCAACAATAAATATATTAGGATTGAATAATATAGTAATTTAGGCTCCTTCTCCTTCTTTTTAATGGCAACAAACCCCTCATGCATCCTGTTGATGATATACTGAATGTAGTCATAGTTGGTACTAGAGTGCACATCCTGTAGGTCTAAAAACATCATGAGAATACCAACACCAATTCTCTCAGTTCCTCGATCCTTGCCTAGCACTCTGTATAAGGCATATGCAATGTACTTGATATAAAAATTTAAATCCTTTTAACAATAGGGTGCAGTTCCTGGTATAGGGGCAATATGGTTTCTGACCTCACTAGGGATGTGCCTCTATAATTGAGTCCTAACAACTCCAGACTGTAGCCTATACCTTCGCTCTTGTCTAGGAAGGTCTATCTCTATGGACATTGTGTTGTATAAGCCAAAATCTTGCATGAAAGAATTTATATTCGAGGCCACTAAGAGAGTGTCATCATTCTTCTTAATTGTTTTGGTCAATGGGTCATAGTTGTGTGCTAGTCCTAGGAATAGGTCTGCATCTAAAAATACATTGGGGACTAACAACCTATCCAGTCCACAAATCCAAGGGTTTGAAATAGGCATAGCTTTATCACAGTTTTTTTAAAACTAATTGAAAAGAGAAAAAACTGTGGACCTTGGAGTTTTGGCATCTCTTATGTTGGCATACTCATCTGTCAAGCTATCAGCATTTGCCCTTTTGTTTTGATTGGAACCAGGCAGCAGCTTCAGAAACTCATCAGAATAGTTTCTCTTTCCTTTAAAATCTTCATCAACATCATCACTTCTCCCACTGGTGGAGGCTACACTGACTCAATTTTGTGCTGCTCTACACCCTTTCTTACTGATATTGAGACAAATCTATTCTCAAAAAACCTATTCTTCTCTGGAACACACATAAGACAATTCAAAAGCACTGAATTTCTAGAAAAATCACTTTGAACTCAATAAAAACTTCACTAAATTCACTCCTTGAAATTAACACTTCTTCTCTTAGACATAGAAAACTTAGCAAATTTCTCGCTCTAGAATTCTCTGAATGCAAGGTAACTAAAACTAAACATAATATACTCCTTTTATGGTAACAATTCACAAAGTATGCAGTTCATAATTGAAAAATTGGTCACTTTTGCCTTCAATTGTGCATATCATTAATCCAATTCCTAGCCATAGCCTATGAGTGTGACAGGAAATCAAATTCAAATGAGTGTATTCACAGTAAAAAACCTTATAAAATTTGAAAAGAATCACATTTGATATGATTGGCTCCCTTTTAGACATCTCAGCTACTTTTCACACTTAGTAATTAATTCTTTGCATTCTCACTGGCTGATAACTCTCTACATTGTCATGTCAGCAATGGACTTTACTCTTTTCTCGCTTTAACTGTCATTTTCCTTATCTGGCAACCACGTGACTATGCATTGTCTCCTTATCACTGAACAAATCTGTTAACCTTAATTTCTTTCTAAGACCTGGTGACAATGAGCTTTTTTTCATTTTACTTTAATTGTGGTTCACTTCTAGCGACCTTGCGACTGAAGGAATCCAAGTCACTGAATGAATTTCTTAACTCAGAGTTTATTAAGAGACCTCTCAACCACCGTAGATCTCATTTTTATCGGATTCCTATCGCTAAGTCTCTGAATCCTCTTAATCCTTTATGAGACTTCATGACTTTAAATCATACTCACCTAATCGCTGAATGAAATTTCATTTTAATATTTCCCCTGGAGACCTGGCGACTATAGTTTATATTCATTTTATTTAGGCTAAAATTATTTTTGGAGACCTGGTGACTAAATCCTAGTATCAATGTCATGAGAAGACTATCACTTCATAGAGATTATCTAGAGACTCAGCCACCACCCTTGATCTTTCTTAATCTGCATCTGACAGTTGACATTAAACTCCTCATTATTTATTTTGAGCCTTAATATACTTCTAAAGACTTGGTGACTATAGTTTAATATGACATTTATTTTCTTAGTCTCTAAGTCACCATAAGAAATTTGACTTAGCCTTTTCATCTGGAGATCACATGACTACCGTCGATCTTAATACTTAAGCATCCAATGGTCCCACCAAGTCACTGATTACATTATAAGAACCCTAAAATATTTGGTGACCTGGTGACCAAAGTGAAATTTATACCTTAGTCTCTCAATCGCCAGATAGAATTTCTTCATTTGGAGACCACGGGATTGAAGCTTCAATCTTATACATTTTGAACACACTTTTCATCTTTATTGCTTGTCTCCAAGTCGCTAAATAAACATTCACTTATCAAATCTTATCAGTGACTCCATGACTACTATTGATCTTATTTTAATCCTATGGTTGTTGCTAAGTCTCTGATATTTTAACTTAACTCAATTCATATCCGGAGACCTCTTGACTCATTGCTTTCTAACTCACCATTAACCTGATCTGATTTGGAGACTGTGGAAAATCCAAGTTGCTAGACACTTTGCTTTAACCCATGATCTGTTATGTGACACTGTGACCAAAGCCTGTGTCTCCATGTTGCCACAAAATATTTAAAAGGTTAATATTACTTGGAGACTTTGCGACTAAAATAAATCACTAAGTCTCATGACTTTTAAAGGAATATTATTTTCTCTCAGAGAGAACTTGACTAAGGTGAATCGCTAAGTCTCATATTAAAATGGAATATTCATTTAATATTAAGAGACTAGGTAACTAATCTTAAAAGGCACATGACTTATTACATGACTTAAGCTTTCAAAAAGGTAACTCAAAAATATAAACCTAATTAACATTTCTAGGGCTTTTGACATTTTTGCATAAAATGAAACTTAAGACATAGGGTTTTTTACCATTTCTCTAGATTTTGACCTAAGAACATGGAACTTTCTTAGGGATTTTGCAATTTTGAACATACTTTTAGAATTTGTACAACTCTCAGTCATGTGGACATCAAAAAGTTTAGGGTAAACAATAGAACTGGAAATACAACAAATAGTGGCTCTATCTGAGGATGGATAAACATAGTTTATGGAAAAGAATCTTAGAATCTCTGGTTGTAGACCACATCAAAAAATGAGAGCAACACCGACTAACCTATTACATAAGGGAAACACACAACTGAAGGAAATTATTTACAATATGATACATACTTACTTGTGCATGAACTTTGATTCTTAATTGAAAAAAGGGCTTGAGAAATTTCCATGCACAAGAAACTCAAAATCTTCTCCATTCATATTCTTCAGCAGATAGGAATCCTTTCCATAGCTTTGTGAGATAACAAAAGGTCCAAGCCATAAAGAATCAAATTTGTTGTGTTTTCCTTTATCTTCTTCTCTTACATTCCACTAAAGAATTAGGTCATCTGGTTGGAATTTTCTTTCAGTAGCCCTTCTATCAAATAGATATTTCATCTTCTGTTGTACCTTAATGTTTTCCTTCTGGCTATCTCTTCTTGTTTCATCCAACTCTGCCAACTAGATCATTCTATTTTGCATAGTGTCAGAAACATCTATCTGCTCTTCTTACATAAAATGATATACTGGTAACAAATTATTGATAGGTAGTCTTGACTGTAAACCATATACGAACTCAAATGGAGACTTTCCTATTTCTCTCTTAACTATTATTCTGTCAGCCCAAAGTGCTAGCTTCCATTTAGTATGCCATTCTCTCTTATTCTTTTCAAGATTCTTTTTCAATATCTTCAAAATACTTTTATTACTAGATTCAACTTGTCCATTTGCCTATGGATGATATGGAGATGAATATGATATTGTAATCCCATATCTATCAAAGAAATCTATTATTTATTCTGATCTAAAACTCATGGAATTATCCATTACTAATTTTGAAGGTACACCAAATCTGGTCATAATATTTTCCGTTAGAAATTCAGTGACTACCTTGCTTGTTGCCTTTTTTGTAGGAATGACATCAATCCATTTGGTAAAATAATCTGTGGCTACAAGTATTCGACTGTGTCCTCCACTATATTTCTCTTGAAATTCACCAATGAAATCAATTCCCCACATAGTAAAAGGGGATTCAGTACTTATTAGGTTTAACAACAGGGCTCCTAAAAATTTGACCTTATTTGAGAATGTTTGACAAGGCTCACACTTTTTGACATATGCATATGTATCTCTAAATAAGCTGGGCTAATAGTACCCGGCCCTTAAAATATTGTGGGAAATAGTCTTGGCAAAAAAATGACCTCCACACTCCCCTACATGCATCTCACTTAAAAATTTCTCAGATTGACTTTTATCTAGACATAACAATAATACACCATTTATGTCTTTCTAATACATATCTCCTTTGATTAAGGTGTATTTTTGGGCTTGCAATCTAAGACCTCTCTTTTGATTATCAGTCATAACACTAGGACACTTAGCATTTTTTAAGAATTACACAATATCAGCATAAAATGGTTGTCTTTCTATACTTGTAACAGTTTGATCATGTGTCTCTGTATCATTTACTTGTACTAAATCCAAGTTTTCCTCTGTCAGGAGTTTTTCCATACCTTGGCCTCTTATTAACTTTGTAATATGGACTTCAAGATTGAATTCATGTATTCTATTTATCCACTTACATCTCTTACCAATAACTTCTGATTGTGTAAGAATATCTTTCACTGTTAAGTGAGGAACATATGCTTGCACCTTGGCACAGACCAGATATGGCCTAAATGTTTTCACAACTTTTACTAAAGCATAAGCCTGCTTCTCCATCATCTCATAATTAAGTTCTGCAGCCTAGAGATATTTACTATAAAAATTTATTGGATGTTCAAATCCTTGTTCAACTTTTTCTAGTAAAACAACAACAATTCTATGATAAGATGCAAATGAAAATAGAGAAAAGGGCTTACTATAATCTGGATATTTTAGAATAGGAGCCTCTTACACTACCTTCTTTATTTTCTCAAATGCTATTTGAACTTCTTCATTCCAATTAAATTTTGCATCTTTCTTTAGCAAATTTATAATAGGTTTGACAATCTCTACAAATTTTTCTATAAACCTCCTAAAAAAATTAATCTTTCCTAAGAAATATTGAACTCCTTTTAAGTTTTTTGGAGCAATGACCTTCTGGATTGCCTCTATTCTCTCAGGGCCTATTGTCACTCCATTATTAGACACTATGTGTCCCAGCAACTGTCCTTCTTGTACTACAAAATGACATTTCTTAGGATTTAATGAAACACCTTATTCTAGAGCTTTATTGAAAATTTTACCTAGGTGCTCACAGTGATCCTCAACTTTTTTAGAATATGCAGTTAAGTCATCTTGATAAATGACCATGAATAAATCAATAAATTCCTTAAAATCAACATCCATGGCCCTTTGAAAATTTTCTCCTACATTTATCAATCCAAATGGCATCCTGACATAAACATAGGTTCCCCAAGGAGTGGTAAATGCAGTCTTGTATTTCTCATATTCCTTCACTAAAACTTGGTTGTAGCCAAAGAAACCATTCATCATTGATAGCAACTCGCAACCAGTTACCCTATGTAACATTGCCTCCATATTAGGTAAGGAATAATTATCCTTGAGTGAGGAAATATTCAAATTTCTGAAATCCACACATAATTTGATATCTCCATTATTTTTTCTAACTGGTACCAGATTTGATACCCAAGTTGAGTGTCTGATTGGCTGGATTATCCTAGCATCTTTTAACTTTATCAATTCTTGCTGCATCTTAGGAGCCAACAAGGGGTTAATAGGTCTCTATTTTTTCCTAAATGGTTTCACATATGATTTTAGTGGGATCTCATGTTGGAAAAGGTCCTCTCTATAGGCTTTCAAATCCTCATATTACCATGCAAATACATGTTTATGTTTTCTCAATAGTTTAATCAAATTTTTCCTTACATGAGAGTTTAAACATTTTCCAATGTAAACAATTTGAGGACTAGTTTCTAATCCTAAGTTAGTTTCTTACAAGTCCTCAACCTTAGCATTGCTTATCTTTTTTGAGTGATCATTTTGACTACTAAACAATGCTTCAAGCTCAACCAAACCCTTAGAAATCTGATTAGAACTTAACTAGATAACCTCATTCCCCAGAATATAGTCTTTTCCATCATCACTCTCTATAAAAGTACTACAATCTATGCTCTGGTTCTCATAATGATCTAGACATTGAATGACTCTCAGAATATCTTGGTCATCCTAAAAAACTTGCTAGTTGTATATGTTATCTGGAACAACTGGTCTTGTCTTAACTTCCAGTATTGACACCCATGTAAGGTCAAATCATCAATTTTCAGGGTAACATTTGCTAAGAAATATTTCATTATATTTTTTGACCTTTCTATCCAACTTATGTCAAAAACATCAAACATTTCAATTTGATCCCAAATAGCAAACTTATACATTTCTAATCTATCATTTTTTACTGCATATTTGGATCTAATTTGGGCTACCACCAATTTGGAATCACCATAAACCTTTAAACATTTAATTCCGTATTTGATGGAAATTTCAAGCCCTAAAAACAAAGCCTCATATTCTGCAATATTATTTGTACATTGGAAGGCTAATAAAAAACAATATTTAAAATTTGTACCTGATGGAGATACCAGTAATACACCAGCTCCTGACCCTTCTCTAGAGCAAGCTCCATCAAAATACATTTTCCACAATCCATCACTTTGTACACTTAACTCTTTGACCAGAGGATAAATATTTTCATTCTAATAATAAATTTCACTCCTCTGTACCCTAAAATTTTCCATATCCATATCAATGCAACAATTAATGTTAGTGTCTTCAAATCTTTCTATCATGTGAGGAGTTCTACCCTCCCTTGACACCTTAAAATTATCTCCAGTACAGTTGAAAGTAGCATATGATAAATCACTTTGTATACTACCTCCCATTGAAGAACTCCACTTTCTTGATAGCAACATCCCATAATGTTGTGATATATCAACAACAAGAACATTCATAGTCATTACCACATCAATACATATAGCTAATTTATAAGGCATAGCCTCAATGGTACCAACCATAGGGACTTCTCTAGAGTCCATTGCTTGACATCTCCCATGAGGAGTGTCAACCTGTAATCCCATAGACCTCATAATGTCCACTAGCATAATAGTATTAGATGCTCCTTAATCAATCATTAAATTTTTTAGCATCCTTCCATTAATTATCAGTGAAAGAAAAAATAGGTCAACAACTTTTGGGGAAGAAGTTGTATTCAAGAAAATTTGAGGAATCTCAGAGGTTAATACTTCAACTTCCTTCCCTTTGTTAATTGGTTTCTTGTCGACATTCTCTGTATTTTGGACTTTCATTATGGGCGCACTATTTAATAATGACAACACCTTTTCCTTGTGTTCTTTGATTCTCATCATTTCTAGAAATGGCACCTTCACAGTCATTTGAGATAAAAAGTGACCCATATCTACTGGATTATATTTCACATTTGAGGATTTTTATTTTTCAATGGTAATATTATTTTCATCAATATGCATATTTAGAGTTGGTTCTTTTAACTTTTAACTTTCTATCTTAAGAGCAGAAGTACCTGTTTCTTTCTCTTTTGATTCTCCTTCTTGTACAACATTTGGTTCTAAGGCTTTTGTTATAATTTTGACCTTAGGCTTGTTTACATTTTCCCCAGGTCCTTCATTCTTCTTTACATATTTGGTGTCTATATTGTTTTCTTTTATAAAGACACCAGATGGCTGACTACCAGTACCACCAACTACTCTATTTCTCAAATGGTAGTTGTTTCTAGCCTTGTTCACTAAATTTGCAGTAATCCTAGCTTTCTCTTCATCTAAAGATTTTCTAATAAGTAGAAGATCTTGATTGTTTTGAGCATAAAATATTATATGGTCATTAGTTTCCTCTTCTTCACTATCTGATAAAATTTGTTGATGATGATTTTATACACTTCTTTGTGAACTATAAGAATCATGATTTTGAATTTCACTGTCTGAATCTATATCATGACATGAATAAGCATTTGTCATATTTTGATTACATTTTTCACCTTAATCATTTCCTTTTTCTTCATTTTTTGTCAAATTGAAGGAAACAATACAAAAATTAGGGTTGTGTGGGCATCACAAGCCTCACACCAGAATTCATCATTGCATAAGTGGACAAAATTTTTGTGCAAAGGATCTAGAGTTCTATTATCTAGTTTCTCTCTTCTGAGTGGAACAATAGGATTTCCATCCTTGAACTGAGTTCCATAAGGATGGTTTTTCATTCTATCTTAAGGATTATAATTGTTATTATAAGAAGTCCTATTATTCAGAGGAGCCCTATATTCTTTATACTCTAGTTCTTTTTGGTTACTCTTACTAAACCTTGAATCATCTCTTCTATTTAATTTACTTGACACCCTTCTGTTAAGTTCAATATATACTGCTATTTTATAAGCATCAATAAGAGTTATAGGGTTTTTATCCCTAAGAGCATACCCCATTTTGGAATCAAAGGAATTTAAATAAGTTTCTAGACATACCTCTTCATCTAGCCTTATTTTTTGAAAAAATTTGTGTATTTCTCTTTGAAATCTGGTATTAAAATCAGTGACCTCTTCTTTGTAATTCTTTTTAATTTTATTGAATTCATTCAGCAAGAATCCCTTGTTTGTCTTGTCACCATACTGATCTTTAAACAATTCAATCAACTCATCCATGGAAGCAACAGAACCATTAGAAAGGCTCCTAAACCATTCTCTAGAATCCTCTACTAGAGACTTAACAAAAAGTTTCATTAACACATCCTCATGAGTTATGTTTAAATCATCAACAAAATCAATGAATTTTCTTAAATGTGTTTCACAAGAAATAACATTATTACCTGCAAACTTTGGGAGCTTTTCTCCTATATCACCCATATCTTTTGGAAATGTATTGGGGTATCCTGGGATACCAATAAATTTAAACTACTTATACCTTTTAGTATGTAATGGTTTTCTTTGAAAATTATCATTGCCCTTAAAAGTAGTGGCTTTTACTTTAGAATTTGTTGCACTCTATGTTCCAGCATGAGAATATTTAGAAGACTGCAAAAGATCTATCTTCTTCTTCATTTCAATTGTTGCAGCTTCCATTTGTGCCTTTTCTAGCATTTTTTCCATGGTTTCTTTTCAATTCTTAATTTCTCAAGATCAACATCCAACTTAGACATTTTCTCTATTAGGACCTTGTAAACTTTAGGTTCTTCACTTTTGCTTTCAGTCATTTTTTGTTTACCTCTATCCTTGTCTTTCTATAAACTAGAAGCTGTATGAGTAAGTGGTATTTCTTGGTCCTTTTGAGACCTCTCTATATTCCTTATATTTTGATATCTTAAATATCTTCATTTGATTTTGTCAACACCTTTATTTTCATGTTTGTTTTCTTTTTTCTAAGCTCTTTTTCCCTTTTCATTTGTTGAATAAGGGCAAGAAGTTTCATGATGAGTGCCTCTTCTTCAGTAATCTCATCAGAGGGAGATTCCTCAGATTCTAAACTGACTGTATTTGTTCCATCCCTCTCACTAGCAGTGGAAGTAGCTATAGATGTTTCTAATATGTTCTCTGTAGCTTCTTCATATTCTGAAGTATTTCCATCATGAATGGACTGATTGCTACCTACCTCTCTCCTAGTATTACATTCTTTTCCTCTTGGACAATTTTCATCTATATTGACTTGGTTTATTTTCTTTCTCCAAGACATTTCCATTCTTGAAGTTGAAGCAAATCCACCATCTAATGCAATTTTAGGATTCCTTTTAGCTTTTGACCTAGTATTCATTTTGAAAAATATTTACTAACTTTTACTGATCACAGAGATTTAGCTTTAGAGTCGCCACCCAAATTTTTTTTGGATATATGAATACTTGTCAAAATAGATATAGTAACTATAACTATTATTGTATTGTCCTTTTTAAATCCTTAGTGATTCTGAAAACTACTAACAAGACTTTATAATCTTTTTCCCTAGTAGAGTCACCAATTTGTTAGGGATTTTTCTTGCAGGGCCTCTAAAATACTTGAATACTTGATTAACTCTATGACTCCCAATGCCTTAAAATTTTGACTCAAGCAAGAGAAAACTCTAATTGATGAGGTATTTTGATAACACTGGGGATACCTATTATCACCTCCTTTTTTGAGATCCACTAACTCAGGCAGGTTTTACCTATGATTGATTACTGACTTGACAATATCTTTAGAGTGGATTTTTACTTATGTGCTAAATACTTTGTTCTTATATGGATAAATAGATAACAATGCAGATAACTGTGATTACTCTGAGGAAAATTTTAACAATCCAAATCATTATCTTGATGATGACAAACAACAACATGATAAGGAATTTCATCCTTCTTTCCTTTTATAATTCTTATGAATTTAGGAGTAACCTATTTGATTTTCTCTTTAAGAAATCAACAAACTCAAATTGTAAACTCTGTGAGTACAATTGATTTTAAGTATATGCTCTTTGTGTAAATGTAATTGATTGTGAATAGTTTTAAATATTTGGATGACGATGGATCACTTAACAGGTTCTAGACCAATGCTTATCCTTGGGCTATAGAGTCAAAAGATATAAATCCATAGAGATAAATAAATAAGGATACTATAGGATGCCTTACAACCTACATACAAATCAGGTAAAGTTCCTTACAAATTAAACATAAAAGAGTACACAAAATAAGAAAAGAGACAACAAAAATATAGAATAAAGTTGTACTATATTTTATTCATAAATTTCTGCTTCAGTACATATAATGGCTAAAATCTCAAAAACACAGACTGAAATCTAGAAGTGTGGCTTACAATTATATTTCATCTCTTATAAAAATATTAAATTTGATCTATATATAGGTCTAAACCATCTTTGAATCCTTAAGATAAGGATGCAACAAGGTTCAGATGTTTTAAGAAACCTAACCCTAAAATTGTAGAAAAAATAAAAGAGAAGAGTGACCCAAGCGGTGGAAAGACAAAACTAGAGGATAAAATTTGATCTGCTCCTTGTCTTCATGTGATCTTTGACATATTTGGTTTTTTTACTCCTAGGAAATTTTCTGATATTCTTTAATGATGAATAACCTGCTTGTTCTCCAAGAACTGTGTGTCAGATCCTCAAACATTCTTTTATTCCTCAAAAAGTCAATTATGGCAGCTTTCTTCTTTTTTGTCTTTGTATGAACTTTGGCTCCTTTATATGATCATGTTCAGGATAGCATCAAATATTTGAATTAAGACCAAGTGACCACCATTATAGGCTAACCTACACTTGTATTTTATGATTGCTAACCTTCATGTGCTCATAGATCGGGTGCCAAGTATCCTTCTTCATTCTTCATCCAAGACATCAACATCTCCTGCAACAACCTTCTTTTTCTTTGGCTTTGTCTTCAAGTCCCATGCTGCCACATCATTTTCTACAGGCCAATTAAAGCTCTGAATTCTTTTTAGTTGTTCCTTTTTCCTCTCCCATCTGACATGAGTTACGCCTTTAACATCCACTATGAATTTATTGATGCCAGTTTCTGCCTTGAAAGCTTCATCTAAAATCTTATTATAGCTTTCCATATCTAGATTTGAATCTAAAATAAATTCCTCTTTATTAGGGAGCATGATATCAAATTCACTTTTCCAGGCCTCCAAGGCCTTAATCTGATGATTGTCTCCCTTGATTGGAGGAATAAACTGGTTAAAACTTGATCCCAAGAGGCTGATCTTCCCCTCAATATAATTTAAATTTCTTTTGTAGAAAGGTAAAGTCACATTTATTTTCCCAATCTCATCCCCCACCTCTGTCACAATCTCTTGTAGATTTGGCCTATTTCACTCTAAAGAAGCCAACTTCTCAAAAGTTGTACCCTACTTGACCAAGTTATGAAATACAGATTCAAAATGGAGATGTGCCCTGTCACTTCAACATGTAAAGTAGGTAATTTATTGTATGCATTTAGGATTATATCAGTTTTCTTTTAGGATATAAAACCTATGCTAAAGTATATTAAACAATGCATTTATGGTGATCTCATTATCCCTTTTAGCCATATCCTCTATTTTTTCTTCTTCCTCTATTTCAGCTTTTTCTCTCTTCATATTTCTTTTCTCAGATTATGATCATAGGCCCTATTACCAGGAATAAGGGAACTTACTCTATCTTTTTTCCTCTCTCTTCTTACATTTGAGCATGAGAAGACTGACCAAGATCAATCTTCTACCTCTTAGGAATAGGCTCATTTGTACTCTCTAGTTCTGTCTCCTTGTTTAAATCAATGTTGATCATTTCACCTGATGTCATTGCATGTTCACTACCTTGCGGTAGCTGATCCATTCGAGGTGGGCTTGGAATTGAATATCCTCCATCACTATCCTCCCCATACTCTGATTCAGAGTGTTGTGGCTCTTCTTTCCCTTTTCCTTTCACAACCAGGTGATCCTCAAGCTATTCACAAAGGGTGTGGTGGTTGTTCAACATAGCTTTAATTCTATCAAAATAGGGAAAATCAGGGAAGAAACCTCCAAATGCCACTCCTCTTCTCTTCACTTTTCTTTTGCAATCCAATAGATCTTGGATTTTGTCTCTTTTCAGCTTCACCTCCCCTTCATCAATAATATTTCTTGTAGCATCTTCCTCCACGCATTCACCATGTAGATAAGTGTTAGGAATGGTGGGAGTAAGGAGTTTCTTAACTCCTGCAATGAAACTTTCTGTATCAATATACCTATATAAGGCAACACCCATCTTGTAATCATTCATCCAGTTGCTCACTAAGTCAAGGGACTTCTTGCCAATTGTAAATTGATACATTTTGAACTATCTAGGGGTAAATGTCCCCTTCCTATGTGGTGCAAGGTTTTCCTTATTAGTTAACATAAGCTGCCATATGAAAACCATTGCAGCAATTCTGGTTGGTACATGATATGGTAAGATATGAGGAGGATGAGAACATCCATAGACTCTAATCATTGTAAAATTGCTCTCCAAATAGAATTCACCCCAGTTATGGTCTCCCTCACATTTGTCTGCATACTCATAGGGTCTTAGAAATTGTAACTCCTTCACTGGGAGCCTGGTCTTATTCACACCTAGACTTGGCATTAATGGGTAAACTACCCAATTCTAAAATACGCAGTAATCACAGTCTTTGGCAGTGAAATTCCAAATTTTAATTCAAAATTGGATAGGGTTGGGCTGATTCTAATATAACTGCTGAGGGTTCAAATTTGGCAAGTCCATGATATTATAGTTGAAATGCAACAATAAATGCATCAGGATTGAATAATGCAAGAATTTAGGCTCCTTCTCCTTCTTTTGAATGGAAACAAACCCCTCATGCATCATGTTGATGATATACTAAATGTATTCATAGCTATTACCAGAGTGTACATCCTATAGGTCTAAGACCATCATGAGAATATCAACACCAATTCTCTCAGTTCCTCCATCCTTGCCCAACACTTTTTATAAGGCATATGCAATGTACTTGATATAAAAATTTAAATCCCTGTAACAATAGGGTGCAGTTCCTGGTATAGGGGCAATATGGTTTCTGACCTCACTAAGGATGTGCCTCTTCAATTGAGTCCTAACAACTCCATACTGTAGCCTATACCTTTCTTCTTGTCTAGGAAGGTCTATCTCTATGGACATTGTGTTGTATAAGCCGAAAGCTTGCATGAAAGAATTTTCTATTCAAGGCCACTAAGAGAGTGCCATCATTCTTCTTAATTGTTTTGGTCAATGGGTCATAGTGGTGTGCTAGTCCTAGGAATAGATCTACATCTAAAAACACATTAGGGACTAACAACCTAGCCAATCCACAAGTCCAAGGGTTTGAAATAGGCATAGTTTTATCACAATTTTTGTAAAAGTAATTGAAAAGAGAAAAACCTGTGGACCCTGGAGTTTTGGCATCTCTTATGTTGCCATACTCATCTGTCAGGATATCAACATTTGCCCTTTCTCTTTTAGTGGAACCAAGCAGGGGCTTTAGAAACTCATCAGAATAGTTTCTCTTTCCTTTAGCATCTTCATCAACATCATCACTTCTCCCACTCATGGAGGCTACACTAACTGCTCTACTCATTTTGCTCAATTTTGTGCTACTCTACTCCCTTTCTTACTGATATTGAAATAAATCTATTCTCAAAAATCCTAATTTTCTTTGGAACACACAGAAGACAATTCAAAAGTGTTGAATTTCTAGAAAAATCACTTTGAATTCAATAAAAAATTCACTAAATTCACTCCTTGAAATTAACACTTCTTCTCTTAGACATAGAAAACTTAGCAAATTTCTCACTCTGGAATTCTCTGAATGCAAGGTAACTAAAAATGAACATAATATACTCCTTTTATGGTGACAATTCACAAATTATGCAGCTGATAATTTAAAAATCTGTCACTTGTGCCTTCAAGTTTGCATACTGTGTCATTATTCCAATTCCTAGCCATAGCCTGTGAGTGTGACAAGAAATCAAATTCAAATCAGTTTATTCACAGTAAAAACAATTATAAAATTCAAAGAGAATCACATTTGATATGATTGGCTCACTTTTAGACATCTCAGCTACTTTTCCCACTTAGTCATTAATTCTTTTCATTCTCACTAGCCGATAACTCTCTACATTATCATATCAACAACAAACTTTACTCTTTTCTCTCTTTAACTGTCACTTTCCTTATCTAGCGACCACGCGACTATGGATTGTCTCCTTATTGTTAAACAAATCTCTTAGCCTTAGTTTCTTTCTGAGACCTAGTGAAAATAAGCTTTTCTTCATTTTACTTTAATTGTGGTTCACTTCTAGCAACCTCGCGAGTAAAGGAATCCAAGTTGCTGAAATAATTTCTTAACTCATAGTTTATTAAGAGACCTCCCGACCACCATAGATCTCATTTTGATTGGACACCTATTGCTAAGTCTCTGAATCCTCTTAATCCTTTAGGAGACTTCATGACTGTAAATCATAGTTGCCTAATCGCTGAATGGAATTTTATTTTAATATTTCCCTTGGAGACCTGGCAACTATAGTTTATATTCATTTTATTCAGGATAAAATTCTTTCTAGAGACCTAGCAACTGAATCCTAGTCTCAATGTCGCGAGAATATTATCACTTCATAGAGATTATCTGGAGACTTAGCGACCACCCTTTATCTTTCTTAATCTGCATTTGATGGCTGACATTAAAATCCTCATTATTTATTTTGAACCTTAATATACTTCTAGAGACTTGGAAACTATAGTTTAATATGACATTTATTTTCTTAGTCTCTAAGTCACCATAAGAAATTTGACTTAGATTTTTCATCTGGAGATCACGTGACTACCATTGATCTTAATCCTTAAGCATCCAATGGTCCCACCAATTCATTGATTATATTATAAGAACCCTAAAAGATCTAGAGACCTGGTGACCAAAGTGAAATTTATACCTTAGTCTCTTAATCGCTAGATAGAATTTCTTCATTTGGAGACCACGTGACTGAAGCTTCAATCTTATACATTTTGAACACATGTCTCATTTTTATTGCTTGTCTCCAGGTCACTTAATATATTCACTTATCAAATCTTGTCAGCGACTCCATGACTACCATTGATCTTATTTTAATCCTGTGGTTGTCTCTAAGTCTCTGATCCTTTAACTTAACTCACTTCATATCCAGAGACCTCTCGACTCATTTCCTTCTAACTCACCATTAACCTGATCTAATCTGGAGACTGCATGACTGTGGAAAATCCAAGTCACCAGACACTTTGCTTTAACACATGATCTATTTTGCGACACCGCTACCAAAGCCTTTATCTCCATGTTTCCACAAAATATTTAAAAGGTTAATATTACTTGGAGACTTTGCGACTAAAAGAAATCGCTAAATCTCATGACTTTTAAAGGAATATTCTTTTCTCTCAAAGACAACCTGACTAAGGTGAATCGCTAAGTCTCATAATAAAATAGAATATTCATGTAATATTAAGAGACTAGGTGACTAATCTTAAAAGGCACATGACTTATTATATGACTTAAGCTTCCAAAAAGGTAACTCAAAAATATAAACCTAATTAACATTTCTAGGGCTTTTGACATTTTTGCATATAATGAAACTTAAGACAGGGTTTTTTACCATTTCTCTAGATTTTGACATAAGAACATGGAATTTTCTCAAAGATTTTGGAATTTTGGACATACTTTCAGAATTTGTACAACTCTCAGTCATGAGGACATAAAATTTTTTAGGGTAAACACCAGAACTAGAAATACAACCAATAGCGTTGTTTCAGAATCATCGTGAAACCCTACTTAACCTAGTTACAAGTAAGTATGGAAACCCCTATTATATTTGAAATTGCTAAAATGAATAGATTTGTTTTTAAGAAGCATCTATTCAAGTCCATACTAGATGATGTCGAAGGAGCATTCTCTAGGACTCCGCTTGGAGTCATACATGTAGAAGACATTCACACATATGTTTGTTGCAAGAAGGAAATAGTTGGAGACAACAACATTGCATCTCTCATGGGTTCTATGATGAAACCAGACTATACATTCAAGGATGAATACGTGCATCTCACCAATAATGCTATCTTTGAGTATTCCAATTTTCATGAGTTCTATGAGCTAGAAGGGGTGAAGATATTATTGAGAAGGATACATCATGATCTATACTAGATAGGTGAGGTTCCTATCTACATCACTACAGATCTAATTCATAAGATGACTGGAATCCCTAAGACTGGACCAACACTTCCTATTGGAAAGGATGTTAAGAAGTAGGTTGAACATGTCTGCTTATCTAGAAGTGATAGGCGCAACATGACTGTTGATCCCATTAAGGAGAAAGACATCAAAATACTCACTATGATACTTGAATACAAGTTTCAGCAAGAAAGCTGACTGAATAGTGTGTCCGCAGCAACAGTTCTAGCAGCAATAAGGATAGTAAGAGATAACACTCAGTATAATCTCTATGAATTATTGTGCACATAGCTGATAGGGAATATCAAATCCATTAAGCATGACAAGAGCAAGATATTTAGGTTTGGCTCTTTGATCATCTATTTATACTTCCACATTGTTGGTAAAGTTGCAAATATTTACCTAGATAGGAGCAAGCCCACTATGTCTCAAATATAACTAAAAGATAAATCAGAGAGTAGTGTAAAGGATTCTATGGACAAGGATATCAAAACTTTCAGGATCAAGATGTAGAAGAGGTTCATGATACCTGATAAAATAGTTGAGAAGTACAAAGACACCATATGTAGTTGAGCCTAGAATAAAATGGATTCACCCTCTCAGTTATGAAGTTGAAGAACATGTTCAGGAAGGTTATGCACAAGTCCTCTTATCTGCACCCAGGGATCCCAATAAACCTAGATGGGGTACTTACAGAGAAAAGACAAATAAAGTTGATTCTATCTTATACAATGCTGACAAAAAAAGGAAGGCATCAAGGATTACCTCAAATATCCTAAAGGTTCATGGTGTTACACAACAAGACCTAGACAGAGCTAGGGAAGCTAAAATTGCCAAAGAACTTGAGAATACTCCCACAGAAATAAAAATGGAAAATACTAATGATATGCCTAAGAAGAAGAAGAAATCAAATGAAGATACATCTGTACCATCAACCACCATTGATCTGGAAGCATCTCCACCATCAATACCTAGCAAGAAGTCTAGAGGAAGCAAGCAAGCACCTACTAGTCATCTATCCTCAAGAACTACAAGGAGCAAGGTAAAGGACACACAAGCTCCTCTTGAGGTAGGTTTCAGACCTAGTCTTAATGTCTTAAGGAACAAAATTGTTAGTGAAGGAAGACTAGAATCTCTCAAGAATGTATATGACAAATATCAAGAGATAGAAAAATTAGAGATTCATTCTATGATCATCTCTCACATGATTAAGTTCAAAAGAATAGTATTGGAACTCAAAAATGTCATACCAGAAAAGGTATGGAACATACTTAATATGTTAAAGAGGCAAGCAATTGAAGAGGATATGAGGATAAGAGAAGAAACATTGGATAGTCTTCTCTCGGTGTGCTTGCATGATGAGAAAGTCATCCTGTTGGATCTAGTAAAGCCACACCTAAGAACAAAAACAAGAATTCTCCATATCATGAAAAAGGAGTATGATCTAGTTGGTGAAGAGAGAATCATAAATAATTTGAGTATGTATTTCTATATAGACATATGTATCAATCAAAAGTGCCTACAACTAAGGAAACTCCAGTTCCTCCTAAACAAGTTGTAGAACATGTAATTCAGAATGCACCTAAGACAGGTCCACAGGTGTCAGCGCCCTCAGTTTCAACAAATTCTGATACAACAAAAGATTTATGGGATACTATAGTGATTGATGATATCAAGATATATATGACCACTTCTGATAACAATATGGATAAAGTTGAAAAAGCATTTGTAAACTCGGAAGAAACAAAGAAGGCATGCACTGATGATACATCTTTGCAACAAGATAAAGTTCCCTCTATAGATTCAATAGACTTGAATAAAGAGGAAGATAATCAAAACAATGAGACACTAGTCATGGAGATCCTAGTTAAAATTGAATGCATGGATGCTAGCCAGAATACCATCTTCACACCATCCCTTCAACCATCTACCTTATTGTTGTCAAGTTTAAATCCTGACTCAACAAGTTTGGATGCATGGGGAGAAGAAAATTTTATAAAGATTAGTGTGCTAGCCATGGAAAAAGACAATGATAAATAGGTTATGAGAAACCCTCTCTTCTTGGAATTAGTAAACATTTTGAATGACCTAGTTCCTACAGACAAGAAAGTAGAAAAGATTCAATCAGTTGATGATGTAGACATCATCCTAACAAGCTTCAAAGCACATTTTACAAGCTTAGTAGTCTCAGCCATGAGAATTGCAAAAGATGAGTATAAAAAGGGAAGATTAAATGAACTGGTAAAGAACTTTACATTAGATCTAAACTCATTAAATATTGGTCAGTCTATGTTGAAAGAATTGGTAGCAAAAGGCAGGAAGGTTATAGCAAACTGCATGGATAGATGCATCAAAAAGATAGAGGAGGCAGATATCTTGGTTGAAAGTGTTAGAAATTCAGTTTAAACATCCATGCAAGACATGAACATCTACAACAGTATCTATCAAGGTCAACTAGATAAGATAGAAAAAGCTAAAATGAAGATCAATAAGATAAGGATCAGGCAGAATCAGTTGAGAAATGCACATGCGCCCTCCTTAGCAGTTCTGGATGAGAACATCAAACAAATTGATGTCTCTATTGTCATGTATGATCAAGTTCCATGCATGGATCTGATAAAAATGGAGAAGCTCACATATTCTTTATGCACTCATCTCCAGACAGTCGATGCAATGAAGGCATTATGGCAGAAAGAGATAAAGAATCATTAGATTGTATATCCAAATGTATATATGGAGTGAGTATCTAAATACTTACAAGTTTTTTTGATACCTTTGTCATTAATGTCAAAGGGGGAGTAATGTATATATTGAATAAAGTATATATGTATATGTTAAAAAGATGAAGAATATACAATTTTTGGGTGCTAGTTAATTTTGAGTAACTTGGCCACATTCCTTTGTTGCCATTAATGAAAAAGGGGGAGATTATTGGAAAGTTGACTTCTAGGGAGTATATGGCTTATTTTGTGTTTTCATTATGGAAACAAAGTCATATGAAGTTTTGACAGTAAACTATGAAGTGAAAATTGACTAAGTAAAGAAGACTGAACATAACAGTGACTTGTAGTCGATCAAGGCATCAGTGCACATGCGTACGATCACATCAGGATATGCGCATTCAAAATTAAGCTCTATGGTATGTTATTATGCTTACCTTATACACACATGGTACATAATGGAAGTATGGACAAGTTACAGAGAGAACAAGTATACCAGCAGTCCAAATATAGAGTATGAAGCTGACTTCATTATTTTGATTAGCGTGTAATCTTTTGTTATGTAAAGGCTAAGTGCCTATTGTAATAAGTTTGTAATCATGGATTAAATATTGTTGTAAACATGCTTAAGCCAATTTGTTTGGAAGCATTGTGAATATTGTTTTTTGGCTGACTAAGGTCTTGTTTATAGTCGCGTCTATTTAGGCATAAACATATATATATGCAATGTTGATCTGTAAAATAGGATTTACAAGTTTATAACTTAATCCAAAATACAGATTTAATTCCCTGATCTAGGTAGTAATTGTGTGGCTATGTGTTTTAAACATTGAAATTACAAGAAATAGTTATGCTTTAAACACTTTAAATCAACTATGTTTAATTACATAAAAGAGAACATTAAATGTAATAAAATGATAGAACATAAAGAGAAATGAGAGAGATAGAAGAGAAGATGCAAACACTTGATAATGGAGTTCATCCTTAAGGACTATGTCTTCGAGTCTGCTTCTCAATCTAGGGACCGCTTTATTAAATTTTCCAAGCAAAATTGCCTTGTTACAAATTCCAAGCTCCAAGCCTTCACCATCTCTTTTCTTACAATTCTTGGTGTAGAAAACACCGTGTACTCTCTCACAATAATTCTCACTTAATCTCTCAATAATTTTCTCTCCAGAAATTACAATAATTCTCCAACCTGGAATGCCCTTCCAAATACAAAATCACCTCCTTTTATACATGATTTTGACCAAAAATGGCTTAAAACCATATAACCAACATAATAATTACATAGCCCCATTTTAAAATAACAAAATAACCCATTTTGGCTTTTATAATTATAAGCCTTACAAATAAAACTAACCCCAAAACAATAAACAAATATATGGTTCATTTTTAACCATATATTAAATTTAGGGTGTTTTAACAAATTTCAAAGCCTAAAATAAGGCTTCTCGGCATAAATTAGAAATTAATTGGTTTTGTTTGTTATATATATCAATGGGGTTTTATTTCTAATATTTCTATGCCATTCATTTTTTTAAACCTTTTACTAATCCCGCTAAAAACATTAACAACATCACAAATCGGTGAACCATATCCCGAAAAAGGTGCATAGTAGAGTGGTTGGGCATGCTTTAGCATGTGTGGAGGGTCGGAGGTTCAAACCTCTTGACCCCTCAATCAAGGATTATCAACGATCATTTTTTAAAGATTCAAATAGGAAATGCACCAAAACAAATCCCAAGGATTTCGCATAGCCTAGTGGCATAGAGAAAAAGTGGGGAATGGGAGGTTTAAGGTTCGAACCTCCTCAACTAATTTTTAGACAACCAAATTTGCATGAAGGAGCTTGAGGTGCCATGTGGCACTATTTTATTTGCACACATCTTTGACAAGTGTCAATCAAATATTGATCCAAAATGTTGATGTCATCAAAATTACCTTTTGCCTTGCAAACTTCAAGTTGTCATGACTTTCTCATATGACCTCCATTTTTGATGAAACGAACACCATTGGAAAGCTCTTAACATGCTCTTTAATTTGAAACCCATTGTTCACCACTTTTGAGATGGTTAAATTTTTCTTTTTTCTATCCCCCTTGGTCTGCCTATTGACCAAACTTTGACCAAGCGTAACTTCTACATCCGAGCTCATTTTTCACCCGTTCAAGTTGCGTCGCGTTCAATTTTCTGAGCTATTCACGGTGATGCTATGTTTGAGAGATTTTGAGACTATGGAATTTTTGGCCTTTATGGATCCACCTAGATCAAATGTAAAGATATATTGGATGTGTCAAAGATATAGTCAGAGAGGATATATAAGCAGAGCAGTATGAAGATATCAAAATGAGATAGAGCCCTTAAAGAAGATAAAAGCATAAGCGCATAACAAGAACTGATCAGACATCTGTGTCACATACAATAGTTCATTTTTAGATATAGTGCATATCTATTCTTAGGAGGTTTTAGCCTTCTTTCTCATTGAGTAGTGAGCTCTTGGATAGTGAGTCCTCACTTCTAACAGGTTTGTTTGTAAAAGACTCCTAGCAAGGTCAGACCCTTAACCAGGTCATTGTACTTGCATTGTAAATACTGCTCCTAATAGGGAAAAGAAACTTTAACAGGTTCATTCTACTAGTGCAATATTTGTGGGTACTAATTCCCACCGGGGTTTTCCTCTAATAAAGGTTTCCCCGAAATCACATTATGTGTTATGTGATCTTATGTTAAGCTTCAAGAGATGTCTAATTGATTTATGTTTAAAGTGCTGAAATTAAGTAATTAGCTAAAAACTGATTCACCCTCCCCCCTCTCAGTGTTTCCAACATCATCATCATCATCATCATCATCATCATCATCATCATCATCATCATCATCTTTTCTGTCAGGAACATCATCGAATAACTGTTAATGGTAATCATCATCTATATCATCTTTAACTTCTTCAATATCTTCTTCTTCCATCACATTATACTTTATCGACCTTCCTCTTGGATCATGTCTAACAAAAAATCACCAACCCAGTTTATGTCGAGCCTCTGAGTAAAATACCTACTCACATTGTCTTAGAAGAACAAAACACTCATCCCCAAATAGATCAAACAACCTTGTATTAACCGTTATAAATCCATTATCATGTTCAATATCAATTCTATTGAGATTATTTTTATTCAGTTGTAGCCTATACCATTTGACGATGACCAAAACTAATTTGAAGGAATTAAAGTCACACTCAATTATATCATCCAAAATTCCATAGTATTAATTTTGAGACTCTTGAGGATGAATGTCACTTCTTGATGAAATATTAGTCACCTCAAAGACTGTTTTTATCCTATAATCACAAGTTTTCTTCATGTCATCAAAATTTTTTATGCAAAATTTATGACCATTGTGGTACATAGCTTTGTGGTGTTTGACCTGCAATATGTCAAACATGTAAAAATTGTTGCATTGTGAGTTGATAAACATATGGGTGATTAATAAATTTATACATACATGTTTATCTCTTAAACCATATGCTAAATCAATTTCCCTTTGCATAACATTGGAATCTCCATTATAAAGAGCTTCTTTAACCAATGAAGCCACACCTTCCCATGTTAATGTGTGACCAGAATGTTGACATCATTCTGTCCATACCGTCATCCAATCAATATTTTTTTCAATATATAAATGTAGTGCATCCCACTCTCGACCAACTATACAAAAAATAAATAGACGAGTTACAACTGATTTATTTTGAAGATTAAGCATTAATTAAATACAATAAAATCTTATAATTATCTCTCAAGTTTTCCTCAATCTACCTTTCCCCATCAAGTACTCCCCTTTGAATTAGTTAATGGGGTTGGGATCCCAAATGTGATCTACATGTATATTTGCTGCAAACTTGGGAATATATTCAGTAATGTACATCATAGTTTGGTATACCATATATCCCTCCACCATACAACCCTCAGGATGTTCTCTTTGTAGAACCAAATCCTTAAAAAATTTCAAGTTTCTCTCAACCATCCACATTGACCTAGTGTGTATAGGTCCACACAATTCAATCTCCTCAACTTGGTGTACGAGGTAGTGTTCTTGTGCATTGAAAAAAGTTGAAGGGAGACACGTTTACATTTCACACATTAGATGAGGAATTTTTCTTTCCAATATTTTATATCTTCTTTATGGATTTATTTAGATGACAACCACCTACAAGAGATTCAAGACACAAAAATATATAAATGAGACTTTATAAAATAATATACAATATAATACTTAAAAAGTAAAACAAATCATAAATATAATATCTATACAATAAATTGAACAAATATCACTACTTACCTCATTTATTTTTCAAGATCATATATGAATTTCGTGACATTATTGTCAAAGTGGTCTGGCAGAGATAGAGGTAGAACGTACTGCAACAATTTTACTAAGGTATTTTCATTGTTTTCAAACACAATAAAATGAAAAGTACATGTAGTTTATAAATATATAGTAAAAATAGTAGAACATGAATTACCTTAATGAAGGTATGTCAATCATGTATTTTCACCCATGGCCCAAATTCACTTTTCTTTGATATGAGATTGTTTATGTTCGCAAAAAATTATGTGACAAATTAAATTTTTTGTATGACTTCTTTTATAGCATTGCTTTGTTTATCCATTAATAACCAAGGAAGAACACTTAAATTAACCCGGTCTCCATTGTTATTTGATTGAATGAAATTTTTCATTACATGATTGGATTCATGAATGTCACTACAAATTTTGACAATTTTTTCTTTGTCATGCCTTCCAATATGTTCCATAATGTCTATTTTATATTCTTTCCAATATGCATAATATAAAACAAAGGCACAATTTGTAGATACTTATAGTAGGGAAACCTATATTGGGATTAATGGGAAGTAGTATTGAGAGGGGAGGGGTGAATCAATACCTTTAAAACTTTTAACACTTTTCATCTTTCATCATTAGTAATCAATCTTTACTGTATTATCGACCATATCTGATTTTTTTTTTTATGCATGTAGTACTAATTCATAAACTTAATTGTATGCAACATTCATAGAAACATTCATGAAAGTAATAGACACATAACACAAGATATGATATCGCAAAAAACTCTTGTTAGAAAGTGAAAACCGTAGTGGGGATGACACCCACAAAACTTCACTATCTATAGAATGGAAGGGAGTCGGTAAAGACTTACAATTAATCACTTCTGATGATCTACCCTGTTAGGAGTATTAATGTGGAGACATGTTAGGATCTACTCTGTTAAGAGATTTTAACAATACTAATGAAGTGTGCACTCGGTTAAGAGATTTACAATAGGACTGTTAAGTCCACCTTCCTTGAAAAGTATTTCTTAAGTGTACCCCACTTCTTAGAATGTGTACAATATGTTTGACCTGACTGTATGCAATCTATAATTTCTAATTACAGATCCATTAAAGATCACAGTATATGAATATCATCTATAGTGATTGATTAATACCTTTTCCTTCTCGTCAATAGCCCGTGTTCTATTCTTGACAACTAATTTGATCTTTGTCTATGTTGTTGCATGAATTCTCTTGCTTGATCCTTTGATGATCTCACTGGCTACAATCATCATCAAAAAACATGTTCATAATTGATTGAGCATCTATTTATACAAGTATTTGACCTATTTTAGAATCATGCATTACAATGTTAAATCTAGATCCAAGGTATACAACTTGACCTTGATCATTTAGTTTACATGTTTTTAAAATAGTTAAACTAATAAAAAAATAATAAATACATTGCTTTCTCCTCATGTAATAGATTTAAAACAAATCAATAAGGTAATTATAAAACTTTAGCGATTTATCTGACGTGGAAAGTCATATCAACTTTTTTTGAGATGTAACTGATTGTCATTTCTTGATCGTTGGTGTGAACTAAAAGTATGTCAGTGTTCCTTCATTGAATTGATTGTTGGGTTCCCTTCATCTGTCAAGTTTCACTCTTGACTGTATCACTAGGTTGCACTACTGGTTACTCGTCGGGTTCGCTTGTCATTTTTTTCATTAGGTAACACTAAATAGTGTTTGTCAGGATGATTTGTACTTGGCAGTATCGCTAACCTTGGTATTGGGTAGTGTCGTGCCTTTTCTGTCGATGTGGTATAAACCAATGGTGTTCATCATATTTTTCCTTGTATATACTAATGAAAAAATATAATGTCCTCAATCTCACCCTTTGACATTAGTATCAAAAATTGATATGTGCATAATACTAAAGTGTTTAGTATGTACACCATGTATATATCCTTGACATTATATGACTCCCCCTAACTGTATGCATCAGTATAGTATAAGTATATGTACATGTATACTTGCCTTTATACTATACATTCCCCTTTTTTGTTCTTTCCTCTTTCAAATGATTGAATCTACATGTCATTTCCTCCTTTCATTTCCCCCTTTTACTGAGTGACTATACATATACATATCATTTTCCCCTTTTTTGATAATCATGAAAAAAATGTACAACTTATAAGTTGTCAAAAATGTGGGAGTGAGTGTTCTTGATATCTTCTATCATTTTCCCCCATTTTTATTTAAGGAGTTCTAATGCCATGTGCTCTAGCTCAATCCTGGCATGCATATCATCAATGTTGTCTAGGAAAGACATTTCTGGGGTGGCAATAAGTGCTCTTGCCTCTATCATATGGTTTTTCAGTAATGAGAGTTTCAGTAAGAGTTGAGCTTGAAGCTCATTCACCTCATCCTTGAACTTGGTTAATGCAATCTATATATCTTGTCTCAACTTCCTGACTTGCTTGAGATATTCATTGTGCAATTTGATTGCCTCTTCACTATTTGTGAGACCTTGTGCACTTGATTAAAGATCAACATCAATCTGTTCTATATTTTTGGTATACTCCTTTGGGAGTTGATCTAGCATGCATAATTTATGTATTACAGCTATTGCTTCTGAAATAATGGGGTATACTATTCTTACCAGTTCACATATATTCACCTTTTCTAGTGCCACTTCTTAGCTTATCTTTTCAGCTAACTATAATTCATACTTCTTCTCAAGTCTAGCTTCCATTTCCTTCTCAACATCAATGTTCTGAGATGTGATGACATTGGTGAGAACCACTAATTGATCAAGCATGAGGGTTGTTTTGTGAGACCCACCTCAGACAGTCCTTGTTTCACTGCTTATTTTTGTTTTACTTTTAGTGTTTTCTATACTTTCAGTGATTATGTACTTAGACATGCTTTGACTATCAGCGAGAATTTTTGGTACTTTTGAGGATCGGTGGAATCCTGTGTTATATATTCAGCACCTGATTTTGTAATCAGGGTACTTTTGAGATATTTATGTTCTGATTTGGTTTCAGCTTATGTTGATATTTTATATGGATCTAAAAGTATGAATGTAATATAATGGAAATGGTTTAGGAAACCGATGCTAAGATATTTCAGTTCTAAATGCAATAAGAATTATATGCTTACTTATGTTATTGACGTTATGTTATGTTTCATATCATGTTGTGTTGGATCTACTGATGTGTGCTTTGAGTGTGCAGGAAGAGTTGACCATGGAACTAAATCGGGGACCCAGTACTGGAACCTATGTATATACCTGTGCTT
>MU225393.1:687602-706175 GCA_018584345.1 Thuja plicata
TAATTTAGTTATCTCATTTTTAACCCTAACCCTAATTTCAAATTAGGGTTAGGAATTCAAAATTGAGAGGGAATGAAAGAGTAGGGGAAACTTTTTTTTTTTTTGTATTAGTTTTTCCCCTTTGTTCTAAAGTACCTCTTATTGGGAAGTTTTCATCCCATTATAACTTTAAATATTAGGTGACTTATTTAAGTCTTTTGAAAATATCATTTTTTTTTATGGTTGAAAGGATGAATTAGGCAAATGAATAAATGATGAAAATATATATTAAAGGGGGGAGGGGGTGGTTAGTGTAACGAATTAATTTGATTTCTCTTTAACAATAGGATAATAATTAATAGCAAAGTTATGGGATTATATTGCGACAAATTATTTAATGAAATTAATATTAGTGAGGTTTAGCAGAGTAAATTATTTGAGATATATTAAAGAGGAAAATTTAATTGAAATTTTTAAAATTAAACTTAGGGACTTATAATGTTATTTTTATGTGGCCAGTATACTGGTCATCATCAAAATCATATTACGAAAGTGCGTTCCCCTAGGGGGTTATTTTAAACATAAAATCTTTAAGCTATCAACATACCAAATTTTTTGAATGACTCTAGAGACTAATTATAGGGAGTCTCTCTATCTTTCTCCACATCATCAAACTCTATTAACAAATTAGGGGGATGACATGTAAATTCATATAACCCCACCTTGCATACTCTTTGAATGTTAGCCTAAATTTTAACGCTAGGGAAATTTGGTAAATTAAATGTCACTTTGAGCATCGTTAACTTCAAAGGATGACCTTGGGTTAAGGGAGGTTGACACTTAGTCATGATTCCCCTTAGACCCTCTCGACTTTAATTCCACTTTTAAAAAAAAAAAGTTGTCACATTTTTGGGCGCGAATTTTTGGGCATGACACTTGGTATCAGAGCCATGTTTCAACACTGGAACCTTAAAACCCACTATGTTTCATAAAACTTTAAAACATCTATTATTTTCAAATTAAGATACTACCTTCAACTTATACCACCTTATTATGTGTGTAGGATGCCTCCAGTAATGTAGCAAGCTCACACCCATGGATGCAGCTATAAACGTGCCCCTTTGGCATGAATTCAGTTGGATCAGAATGTAGGGGGTAATGGTGAGGAATAGAGACCTCCTCCCAAGCAACCCTCCAACCCCAACTAGGATGTATTGAATGCCCTTCAAAATTTTGTTGGGATCATATTGGATAGGATACCATAGGATAATCAGCACGTAGGACTAAGGGGTGCAGTGCGTGAGCGCAGTAGGAGTCCCCCACCTAGAGTTGTGGAGGACCAGGCTAACCACGACGGTGATTCAATACACATGCCACCTCCAGAGGCAGTTCTTCTAGCATTTGAGAGGGTACCCCATGACACAGGGGACCACATCAGGGAACATATACACCTTAACCCACCACCCTTTTCAGGAGCCACAAGTGGGAGTGAGGCTGAGGCCTTTCTTTTGAGCCTCGAGAGATGTTTTGGATTGTGCCCTTATGGGAACAACACAAGGGCACACTTTGCTATCCACTTGTTGAGAGGATCAACAACTATTTGGTGGAGGATAGAAGAGTTAAAGGGTAATTTGGCTATGGATACCCTCACTTGGGGCACCTTTTTAGAGAGATTTAGGGATCGATACCTATCTAAGCAGTATAGGAAGTGACGGATTGATGAGTTTCATGACCTTCAGTAGAGAGGGCTCACCGTCACACAATATGAGTGTAAGTTCTTGGAACTTCTACCTTATGTTGACTATATGAGAGATGAGAAGATCAAGGTCAACCACTTTGTTAGAGTGTTGAATGCATCTATATCAGGTTCAGTGCGCATGGCAACACCAAGGAACCTTTGAGAGGCCATGGAAAAGGCCTTGATTGCTGAGGAGATTTAGGTTACGGGATAGGATGCATGAGATCGGTCACAAAACTGAAACACCACACCATAGAATTTAGGGTATTAGAAAACACTTTGGAAAGGGAATAACAAGAACTAAAATAATGATAGGCATTCCTCAGAGTATTACAAGTCCCCTCCGTCTCAGCAGTAGTCATATCAGGGAAAAAAATAGAAGGCCCCTCAAGGGCAACAGGGCTCCAAGCCAAAATAGTGGCAGTTACAAGCTCCTAGTAGGGACCAAAGGTCACAGGCATCATCGACACCCCCATTAAGGACTTAGTTGTCCTCCAAGGGTGGTTATAGTGGTTCTAGCAGGACAGGGGGCTCACAGTATTCTAGACCCCAGGGTACCTAGTTTCAGACTCAAGGGCCATGTTATTCTTGTGGTTCCATGGGGCACTTGGCTAGGGATTTCCCTCAAGGGGGTGGCCAGTGCACCGCAGCATCAGAGCACACTGTTGGTGATATGGGTAGATCCCATAGAGATTTTACAGTGGTTGACAACCACCAGGCAGAACATTAGGCTACTATGATTGAGACTATAGGTATGATTGGAGGTAACAGAGTTACTATTCTATTTGATTCAGGTGCTATAGATTCTTTTGTTTCTCCATTGGTCATGGAGTGTTGCAGGCTAGTGGTAGCTAGACAAGAAGTTAGTTGGGAGGTAGAGTTAGCCTCAAGTTCTAGAGTACCTGTCACTTCCTTAGTTAAGGATTGCTAGATACAGATTGGTACCATGACTACCATTACAGATCTATGTATCACTCCTCTTGGATCCTATGGGGTAGTACTTGGCATGGATTGGCTTTATGCACACAAGGCCAAGATAGATTGTCAACAAAAAAAGGTAGAATGTTTAGATGACAATGATAATGCTATAGTAATCCCAGGGGTTCAAAGGGTGGTATTTATTCGTATGATTTCCACTATGCAGCTTAAGCGGTGCATGTGAAAAGGGTGCCAGTTATTTGCCATCACGATCAGTAATAAGGATGAGGAAGAAGAAAATGAAACTTCTCTTGATGATCATCCCATGTTACAAGAATTCACAGATGTGTTTCTTTCAGAGTTACCCGGTATGCCTCCCCATAGAGCAGTTGATTTCCATATAGACCTTGTGCTAGGTGTTGCACTAGTATCTAGAGCACCATATAGAATGTCTCCTAATGAGCTTAATGAGCTCAAGATTCAGCTTGAGGAGCTCCTTGAAAAGGGGCACATATGACCTAGTGTCTCTCCTTGGGGTGCACCAATTATCTTTGTCAAAAAGAAGGATAGACCACTTAGATTAAATATGTTAATTTTTATAATTATAATTATCATGCACAACTTGAACACTATAACATAATAGAAAATGTGTTAGCCCTAGGGTATCATGTATTGTCCATACAAGGATTGCATGGAATTGAAATTTTCTTTGTCCTATTGGTCTAGAGATTTCATGCATAGTTACACCATTCCATAACTCCATAAAATTGTTGATAAGAGGCTCAATATATACATTCATATCTTTAACTTGGTACATACCTAGTTGAATGAACAAAAACATTACATAATTATTATGGCCATTTTACTGGGATATTTATAATTAAATGTAGATGACTATTATATGATAAAATACCTAGAACAATAATCTCCAACATTATGTGCTCCATGTTTATTGACATCCATGGAGGAATGTTATTGTTGATAACAAAATAAGGCCACATTGGGTAAATAGATCTCAGATCTCGAAATGGATTGACATTGTCTGCTACCAATGAAAGCTGGGGATTACAAGGTTATTATTTAAAGTGTGGACACTTTTCCTCTATGTCCATAAATGTCAGACCATCCACTGGATAATGTCATGTTGACTTCTATTACGTGCATGGTAATCTATAAATTTTTCCAAGAGAGTGCACTTGAATAGTCATTGCACAAGTGAAATAATGGGAATATAATTAAGAACCTTGTGAGGCACCTTTTTTTTTATTTTTTTATTCGATATCTACTGGTATGACATTCATGGAATTATGTTGAAAATTGATGTTTTTTATGAGATATAATATGATCATTGGGACAAGCATCTATTATTTGATACTCCATTCTAATATCTTTCATAATGGTAGATAATTCTCGATATGAGCGAGGTAGAATATTTTATGGTGGTAACAAAAAATTACCTATCAATCTACAATAGAAAATATAATTTGTTAATATAAATAATATTAATGGTACATGATTCACCCTTTATTAAATACAATGGTATGTATGACATACCTTAACATACATAAGATTTTTATGTTAGATAACAATTCATAACCTTTAAGTTCACAAACAACAATACAATAGAGAGAAGAGTTGTTTGGGATCCTTCGTAAAGATCCTCATAGGCCTTTTCAAGTAGAGGTAAATCATGCACAACATCAAGGTCATCTTGATCATCATGATCTATTGCACCAGTACTAAATGTTTCATGGATCAATGCATTTATACCATCATCTTCAATTGTGTTTTCTAGTGCATGATTGTAATCTTCCATGGGATCTTTATCTCCAAATTTGATATTCACATCTCCATGTTCCTCCACTTCAAAAACTATATTCTCTAGGCTATGGTGGTCCATATCATGTGCCCTAGGGTGCTTGACCTATAAAAAACTGATCAACATAAATAAACCATGAACATGATCCCATCATCAAATGATTTCTTATGTATATAAATTGTTAAAATGATATAATGAACAACTTACCAATGGATGATAATCATGTCCCCCCTCAATGTGACCATGGTCCGTAGAATTTTTATTAGTTGTTTTGATTAGAAGTTTTCTTGTCTTTCAAATTGAACCAAAAGCATTTAACATTCAACATACTAACATAGTAGTCAGGTACTCAAACTACCCGCTGTGGGGACATCATGGGGAAGAGTACTTTGAGGTTTTATGGAGATCAACATCATTCTAATTTAAAAGTCAAACTTAGCAGTAATAATTATTTAGAGTAAGTTTGTAACTGTTGGGTCGCAACAACATTTTAGACTGGTTTCATCATTAGCCTGATACTTGAGAAAGAGTTGAATTGACCAGAGTAAAATCAACATTACTCCTCTCATTAATAAGAGTAATGAGATTAAGGACATCATTTAAAAAACATGTTATAAATGAATAAGAGCTATGCTGAGAAAGGCACCATAAACCAAATTATAGCTTTATAAATAAAAGTATAGATTTACAAAGAAAAGCCTCTTAAGCTCATCAATTAATAGGTAGGATATATTTTCCATAACAAGTCAAAGTGATATATTTATATAAGGATTCAACTATGTAATGTTTTTAGTTAAACTCATTGGCCCATGTTTCATGAGTAGTGGTTCAATCATTATGCTTAGGCGTCTGTAGTGGCTCAAGGATTTGTTTAAAGTGTTCAAGATAGGTTACAACCAAATGAATCTCTCAATAAAAAGTTCCTTATGCCCTATTTTATTATTTCTATGATAGATTTCATTGTACAAAGTATGAACCTATCGATAATTTTGTCTGGACCATGTGATGAACAATCTTGGTTGTACTTGAGTATTCAAGAGTGACTAGAAATCCCCATCATCAGATTTGAGAACCCTATGAGGTCACCATCAGGTATCTAAGGTGATGATCACATGGAGGGACCTAAGACTCTAGTAGTGAAGTGGTTCCATGAAACATAAGCATATTTTACTTTTTAAATCTACATTTAAAAATATCACAATACAAGCCATTAAACATAAGGAAATTTTAGTAGTTAATTCTACATTTATAATATCACACTACAAGAGGATTCCTCATAAAATTTTATTATCTCATAAATAATAAATTAATTTCTTAGCATCTCCTTCTGGATCACCCGTAGATATTATATCCACTAATCTAATTGTTGGATACTTCAAGGAAGACATGGAAGATGCATATACAGTGCACTAAAAGTTACAATGCATTCTGTTTAATTACAAAGAAAAGAAGGAATTAGGCCTAAATAATTATAAGAAGAGCATGGATCAGAAAAACACCTTTATCTGAATACAAAGAGGCTTCCAAAAAGGCCCCCAAAACCCTCTCACTTTACCTAGAAAAATAAAAATAAGAAACATATTTTAAAGAGAGAAGGGATGATACATAAAATTTAGATTCTAAAATGTTGATGTTCATTCATTTCATATAAATAATTCTAATCCCCTATAGAAGGAAATATAAATAATGTTGTCACTTTCATGGAAGGTTGAGGACAACCATATAGGGATAGGAGATTCCACTATACAATTCATCAAATAAAGAAATTATTATATTAATAACTTGGATACATAGTGCTGGAAAAAAACATTTACTTAATTTAATTTTTGTATCTTTCATAATTTCCATAGTCATCCAAAATATGAAAATTGATTGATTGCATAATCATACAAAATATTTGTAGACATTAAAAATCAAAATATAGAATGTGGGTATTAATGGGTGGTTAGAATGTTAGCTTTCTCAAAAATTTCTACAGTTAATATTGCACCAACATGCATACCCCTTACTTAATTCAGAATCCTTGGGAACTCATAATTGAGCAGTATAACCCAAATGCTACAAAGAACCTTATGTAGAATTGGGGGTTTAGAAGGATGTTCTTTGCACCATTTGGGTATACTGCTCAATTTTATAGACCAGGATTGTATTGGCCTCTCATTCTCTCCATTGTAGCCTCAACCTGATTCACAATTTGATAGGTTTGAAGCATCTAACAAGATTAATGTCCAAGATTAATCATATGTTCATCAACTTATAAAACTTATCAACCAATGATATAATTACTCCCATTACCTTTAAAATTGGAAGAACACTTCTTTCAAGTCATTTCACACTTTTTTATATGCTGGCCCTATAATAGAGGATCCCTTATCCAACATTAAAACCATTAGTCATCATAGTGTATACAAATACTGAAATGAATGGTAATGAGTATTCTTGAAGATTGAAAAAGATCAATCATTTTATCATACTACACAATACACAATTAAGGGTAGGTAAAAGTAAATTATTTAGTGTTTAGAATAAGTAACCATATAGGGATAGGAGATTCCACAATACAATTCACCAAACAAAGAAATTATTATATTAATAACTTTCATACATAGTGTTGGATAAAATGTCAATGAGCTAAAATAATATTATGCAAGAAGGTTTAATGTCAAAACAAACAGGGTTTCTTATAGTAAGATTGATAAATTTTAGGAAGATAGATATAATGAGTAAATAAATCCAACAAACATATAACTCAAAATATTCAAATATACTTTATATCATATAACCTTAACAAAGTAGAGGATTGTTTCTCATTCTCAGCTGGTTTCACGTGTTGTTTGACTGATTTCATCTACTTCTTGACTATTCACCTATGACAAAAATACACATTTACACTCATAAGTCCCAACTACGACCACTCCTTCATTAAAAATACATTATATAATCCTCTCATACCTATGATCCCATAGAACACTCATCCTAAACTTCATTAAAAACAACCAACTCTGATCCAAATTCAACTCAAACAACTTCTAATTCAAGACATAAAACCTGATTCAAATTCCTGTCACATTCCTTGTTGGAAATTATACATAGAATCATTTGGTTGACCAAACCCTGCTCCTTTTTGGTTCCAACCCCTACACAAAATTCAATACTTTTTCCACACCTTCCCAACTCTTAATACCTTCGACCAATAGTTCTTCCAACCAAGAACAATACACAGGACATACTACCTTCACTGTCCGATGATGACAATCATAAATACTTTCGCAAAAACTTAGTATCATGTACTTACCTTGGAATAAATCTTTTTCCACTCACTTGGACCTCCTCTTAACTCTCTAATAGTTTACTCTCAACCCTAATAACATTCTTGATAAACTGGTATGGACAAAGTCCTTCAAAATGACCAATTACTATTTTGAGATAATGTGCAGTAATTGTCCAATACTCAAAACACATCCTTGCTAATGCATGGTTCCCTACAAGGACTAGGACATGAAATAAGTCACCTTCCCCATATTCCTATCCAACATAGGGCCACAAAACATGTGAAACAATAGTGAAGGTTGCAATAATAGAGGGGATCTATTTGCTTGTTGTGAATAATGAACATGTTTAATGGATTCTAACTCATTGAATAGAGTATATGATGAGGGTATGATGGAAATACAATAAAGTACTCTTGTTTATGGTATTATATGGATGATATATTGTTTTTTTTATCATAATTAATGCATTTTTTATAGTGTGGAGAAAGATAGTTCACTATTTGTTATACAAAGATACATAATTGTTTTATGATCAAGATATAGGGCCAAGGATTTAGAATTAGGCCAAGAAATGGAAGAGTCATGAAGATGTGGTTAAATGGATGAAGGTAACAACTTGTTGAAAGGAAATTTTTTAATGGTTCTTTAAAGCATTACTTGAGACTGTGGTGTGGTCAGTTGCTGCTATTGACCTTTAACTTAATAATTTTGAGACTATTAATGATGTCTTTGGAGAGAATGTTATACTTTTTTGTAGAATTAAATGGTATGATATAATATCTGAAGACCTAAGATGTAACATGAAGCATTTATTTATTTTAGTCCATGAAACACTAATGATACACAAGTGATAAAAGTATTTAAAATTATATTTTAGGATATGATGCTAACAATGTTGGGATAGATCACCTCTCATGATTTTGGTGATACAAGATTCATTAAAGTAGAATGTGGTTGATGGAAGGTCATTTGAGAAGCTTAAGGAATTCATGTGCACAACTCTAGTTCAGCTACTCTATATAATTCAAAAACATTCATTATGGAATTTGATGTCTTAGGATATGACGTAGGATTAGTTTTCATGCAAGAAAGAAGACCCATAGAATATGAGAACCATCAAATTAAAGGTCAAAATTCATTGAATCAAGTTTTGAGAAGGAAGTTTTGGGTATCTTGCATGAAATTAGACAATGGAGACTTTATCTAATGAACAAACACTTTCAAGTAAAAATGAAATCTGATAGTCTCACATATTTATTTAAATAGAAGTTTTCATTTGAAAAATGGTCACAAATACCTAGAGAAATGAATTTGAGATCATATATATGATTTAAGGCAAGGAGAATATTTTGGTTGTTCCTCTTATAAGGAGGGATGAACCAACATAGTCACTATTGTACACCATTTCCATTTTACAAGTATATTGGATAAATCGGGAAAGAAAAGAGTGGGATGAGACAAATACTAAGAATCTCATTGAGCATATCCAATATAATTCAAATGTTTCAAACATATATGCACACAAACAAAATTTTTTATGGTAAGACACATTTTACCTAGGTAAGAATTTAATAGTTAAGATTAAGATGTTGTGTAGAACTATGTGCTTCTCTAGTAGCTGGGCACGTTGGATTGTTGAAAACTTATTTTAGAAAAATTCTTTTGAGAGGGGTTAATGAGTTATGTTCAAACATTTGCAATATAATGCTGTAAAGAAGAAAATAATGATGTCTATATTGATCTCAAAGATAGTATTTACAAACTAGATGTTCATATGTAGAAGAGATCAATGGAATAATTTAATCCTTTACATTAAATTTGTATTGAGAGTATTTGAACATTGTATTGAAATTGGGAACATAGATTAATGGAGTAAAATACCAACCTTACATCATAGCAGAATTGAAAATGCCATTTTATGAAGCCTATGTTAAGTTTCTAGAAAATCTGAGACTGGATCTAGAATGGAAACACAGAGATGAATAAAACCCATAAATCTTTTTTCATTCTAAGACAGTTCTGATTTGCACCCTCAAGTCAATGTCACCATTTGCAAGAATTTCCGATTGCACCCTAGGTCACAATCAACCTAAAAAGTCTCGTATCAAAATTCTATTTTTGAATCCCAGAAGTTTGCTGAAAAGGGTATCTGGATCTGTACTCTATTTCATTGTTCCCAAACCTGTAACTCCCAAAACAACACTTGCAAAGATCTAAAAAAGAGGGGTTTTAGGGTGGCTATATAGGGTTTTTCCTCAGTCAAACTCTCATTTTGGTGATCTCCACCTCCAAGAATAGCTAAATATAGTAGAATGTATGTGTGTGTGTTGATTTTGGGAAAATCTTTGAATGTGTAATGTCAAGATCTAATCCTCTAGATTAAAAACCCTAACATGAATTAAAAATGAGAAAGCAATGCATAGAATTGAATGTGATAAAGAAATCATACCAATCCTCCAAGGATAAAGTACTCCTATCAAACTCACAATACATAATTTCTACCCCATGATAATGTCCTTTGAATGCTTGAAGGTTGAAGATGGTGGATCCTAGAAGAAGGAAAGAAGGAATATGTCTCTCTTGCTCCAAAGAAGATCCACAGTGGCTTGTCTACAAAAGTGCTTGAATGTCTTAATGCATCATCATGTCTGGTCCTTCTATATCATCCTCTTTCTTTCTTTCTGCATCATGATGTCAAAATCATAATTGCATCATATCCTCTTATGATTCTTTTTCATGTATCCAAATGAAGGCAAAAAAGAGTGTTTATATAAGGATCTCAATATAGACCTCCTAGGGAAATGCAAGGGACCCAAATTCAAAATTCACCTTAAATTATGGTCCCATTACAATAAAAAACTAAGGAGGGGATGTATTAATCCAAATATTGGGGAAAACCTATTTTAGGTTTTAGAACCCCGATAGGCTCCAAGTTTGAAAGCGGGGACCACCTTATAGGGGTCAAGGTCAACCTTGTCCTTTTCCTAGGTCAAGGATGACCTCAACCTTGACCTAGGTCATGGTCTACCTCCACCATGACCTAGGTTAGGGTCAACCTCGACCGTGAACTAAGGTTTTAGGCATGTCACGTTGGGAAATCTGTAGGATTCCTAGGTCCTTCGGGAACCCAGGGAGGTGAGAAAACATATCAGGGTGTTAGATAGAGGCAAAGAGGCCAAAGAGTAAGAGTGATGAATATTTAGGAGATCTAATACATAGATTCTATCAAAAAATATGGAATCATAGAAAGGGAAATTAAGGAGGTCCTATAGGACACTAACCCTATTTTTACCTAGAAATGCAGAATCAAGTGCATGTGCATCCTAAATGCAAATCTAATATGAAAATGTACTAAAAAAGGGTACTAAACCTACCAAAATAGAAGTTATTCCATTTTAAGATGATACATTTAGCCCCCACTTTAGCTTAGGTATGACACTATGTGAATATTCAAGCTAAAGTAAGAAAACATTATAAAGTAAAAAAGATATAGCCAAGTTCTCAATGTGGAGATTCTGCAAGAAATCGTTAGTATTCGCAACCTGCAACACAGGTTTAATGAAAATCCAAAGATAGCCTAAGCCTTACTAAGATGGTTTTGAGAAATTTATAGGGCCCCTTATGCCCCCTATTTTAGCTAACTAATTCTGAAAGGTGAAACAGGGGGATAAAGTTAGATCTATACATTGGATATGAAATTTGTTGAAAAATTTCTTTCCAATTTTTTTTATAAAAATTAAAAATCTTCCCAAACCTATTTAGGAGGTTAGGTATCTAAATCATGATTCCAACACCACTGATAGCACTAAAAACAAAGCTACCAAACTCAAGTTATGATGAAAAGAGTGAATGCTTATCTAAATGCATGTAAGAGGAAATTCAAATTTGACCTAAGTAAATTCAAATGAAACCCTAAGAAAACCCTAATAAAACCATAATTTGATGCTATAAATAATATGAAGAGAACTTACCTACTCATTCTTACCATTTGCAGAGCTTGGAATTGAGGAGAAAGATGCCAAAGAGAGAGGAACTTTGAGCGAGTCGCGTCGAGGTCCTCCGAGAGTATCTCGCCAGCAGACAACCACTGCCTAAGGTAGCTGCCTTGTTTTGATGTTTTGATTGATAAATTCTTATTTTTATAGGGAAGGTCAACCCTGACCTAGTTATGTTGACCCTAATTTTGGCAGGTAAACCATAATTAGGAAGGTCCAGTCCTTTTTGGGGATAATGTCAAACCTGACCCATTAATGTTGACCCTAACCTAGAAAGGTCGACCTTGACCCAGAAAGGTCAATCCTGACCCAAAAAGGTTGACCTTGACTAGGTAAAGTGATAATTTTAGTTACTTGATGATAGATGATTGATATGATGTTTGTTTGTGCTACAGGATTTGGTACGTCTCTGAGAGCATCCCTTTGGTGGGGTTCTATTAGCTGACAAAGAGAACCTATCTGAGCTATAGTATGAGGATATATAGTTATTGGAAGATGTGGGATTGTACTGGGTAGAAATCCTACCATAGATGAGGTTCCATCGGTCCATGATATCAGCCATGATAGAGAGATGGGATGAGGACACTTGTTCCTTTCATCTTCCATTAGGAGAGATGATGATCACATTGGCGGATATGTATAGGATCCTATGACTTTTTGTCCGAGGTGAGCCTATTAGACCGAGAGTACAGTGGGGTCCTCTTGAGGTATTTGCAAATGGAGAGTATTGTTTAGGAAAGGTACCATAGATGAGGACCTGGTTATATCAGATCACATTATCATCCATACTAGTAGGTCTGACACCTTTGGTATGAAAAGTAATGATATGTATACTCTTGTTGGTTGTGATACCCAACATGAAGGGTAAAGTTTTTTATCACCATTTACCGATCTCATGCATAGGATGGAGGGTGAAAGAGTTGTTTTATCATGAGGGTGCAACATGTTAGCCCATCTCTACCATGATTTGAGTCAGATAATGAGATTTCAATGAGAGAGTCTTATGGTATGCACCTTGTTACAGGTTTTGATGTTTGAGCATTACGCATGTAATCAACCACAGAGTGTTCCAGTGATAGTAGATGTGAGCACAATGAGATCCTTTGCTTATCCACTAGGAGATGTATGTAACTATGGGGATATCCCCTTTTGGAGGGTACACTTTGACCATATACTAGGGGTGCATGTGATATGGAGACCATACTATTAGATGACATGATGGCCAGATACTTGACACCAGTTGGGACACTCCCAGCAGCGAAAGCTACTTGAGGGTCTAACTAGTCATGCAGTGATGCCATATTATTAGGATAGAGTTATGAGGTAGTTTAGTATGACACAGGGAGTCCCTTGGATAGTACCTTGGTATGGGTATCTAATGAGATATTACTAGAGACCCAGCACCATACGCAGACCTACAATAGTAGATATTGTTGATAGAGATACAAATGAGATAGAGGATATAGAGGTGGAATGTACCATATCTCATCCAGGGGTCAGCAGAGAGTATATTAGATAATGGAGTCTACAGGGGACCCATTCTATCTTCCCTGATGACTACCCTATAGGTGATCCAAGTCTTTCAGAGAGGATTCACTGAGGTGTTGATATGCCAGAGGAGGAGGAGGAGGATCATATAGATGAGGAGGATCCCTTTCCTGAGGTAGATCCCATGGAGGAGGAGAGAGTAGAGGAGAGATCAGATGAGGGAGAACATGAGAGAGAAAAGGATATGCCCCCAGGTGGTAGTAGTGGTGTGGATGATTAGGTGACCCATGATGTTTCATTGCGATCATGTTGACCTCCCCACACACACATAGAGACACCACCACCTAGACCTAGACACAATGAGCGAGTAGAGGGTAGACAGTCCATGCCCCCACCATCTATATCTTTTGATGATACCCAGGAGGGAGATCCAGGTATTATTTATGTAATTGATAAAAATATTTGAAGTAAAATTTTTGTTAAAAGAAGTAATAAAAGATAGATATGTTTGAATTATGTAGCTAGCAGAGTGGAGGAGCTTTGTATCCAAGGTTCTGAAGGATACCTGTTTATCCTACTGACTACTAGCTAACAAGAGAGAGTCCCTTATTGGACAGAGAGATCCTGACCAACATGCCAATATTTTTACATTCATCCACCAAGAGTTGAGGTTGTGCAAAGAAAGGGAAGAGAGATTGATGGTTTACCTACAAAGAACTCAAGAGTGCAACCATGAGATGAGAATATTGAGGAGTCATACACGAACTACCTTACCGAGATCTTCTTCATCACACCATGGGGTAGAAAGAGTTGGGAGCCACTGACCCTTAGAGCATAGAGATAGAGATTGATAGCCATGACATATGTGCCATATATGTACAAAACTCTTGGATATTTATATATGAAAATTTTGCTAGTCACATTAGTTCTATGAATGATTACTTGTTCTTTTCATCAATACAAAAAAACTTAACATAAAGAAAGAAATGAAATTAATGTATGAATGAATTCAAATCACGTGACCTACAAAACAAAGATAGAAATTCTATAGGGAATACATAAATACATAAAGTAAAGTTGATGTATTAGGGATAATAACATTTGAGATGCATAATATTAATAGGTTCCTTAAGGGGAACACCATTCATATCAGAAATATTATAAGCATCTAAAGTAGAATCCTCAATTACCACAAAAGGTCCAAGCCAATTAGGGATAAATTTCCCTTTTTCACCAGGTAAAGCATTTAGATTCCTTTGATTTTCATATAAGACTAAATCACCTACCAAAAATGACCACTCAATTACCTTATGATTGTATTGTTTTTGGAGTGATTTATGATAAGCCTTAATATGTTCCAAAGCATTTATCCATTGGTCATCCAAATCTCTATTTCTTGTAATTGTTGTTCCCGGAAGGTATCTTTATCAATTATCCCATGGAATGAAACATGTAAAGAAGGTATTTCCAATTCTAATGGAATAATATCATCATTACCATAAACAATATTATAAGGAGAAGTACCTATGGCAGTGCAGACACTAGTCCTATAAGCCCATAAAACATAAGGAAGTTGAGTATGCCAATCTTTCGCATGCATATTGACTGTTTTCCTTAGGATTTATTTGATAAATTTGTCTGATGCTTCCACTTGACCATTAGATTGAGGATAGTAAGGAGTATAAAATCTACGTTGAATATTATATTTCTCCAAGAATTTTGTGACTTCTTTTTTTTTAAAAGAAGTACCATTATCCGAAACTATCGTTGAAGGAATACAAAATCATGTTATAATATGATTAAGAATAAAATCACAAATAACATTTGTAGTAGTAGAGCAGAGAGGAATAGACTCTACCCACTTTGTAAAGTAATCTGTAGCTATGAGAATGAACATATGTCCTTGAGAAGAAGCTGGTGAAATTTTTCCAATAAGATCAAATCCCAAAATGCTAAAAGGCCATGGAGCAACTTGATTACAAAGATCATGAGAAGGAGCATGAATTAAATTACCATGTTTCTGACACTTAGGAAACTTCTTAACAAATGTAAAGGAATCTTGTTCCATTGTTTTCCAATAATATCCCATTCTAAGAAGTTTATTAACTAAAGATTTCCCACCAAAATGTCCTCCACAAGAACCAAAATGAGCTTCTGCTAAAGCTATCAGGACTTTGGTTCTGCCGAGACATCTTAATAACAAACCATTATAAGAATGTTTGTAAAGAGTATTGCTGAAAATGATATATTGTGCAGAAATCTTCCTAATATGATTATGCATGTTCCTTGTTGCCGATTCAGGAAATGTATTGTCTTTCAAAAAATTAAAGATATGTAAATAATTCATCCAAATGCAAGTTACAACAATCACCATTAAACTTATTAGAAACTTTAGGTTGTTTAAGAGTATGTATAGTAAATTGAAAGTATTCAACATTATTCTCCATACACACCAATGAAGTTGTGCTTGCCATAGCATCTTTATGTCGATTATCTTTCCTAGGTAAAGTTTGAATCGTATAAGAAGAAAATTGTGAAAGGATATCAAGAGCCAATTCTTTATATTGTGACATTTTATCATTCTTAGTCTTATAACCCCCTTTGATTTGTTCCAAAATCAATTATGAATCCCCATATATTTCCAGGTTTTTAATATTAAGGGATGAAGCTACCCGTAAACCAGCTATAAGGGCTTCATATTCCACAATATTATTAGTACAAGGAAAGTTCAATTTATATGACATAGGGATTGGTTTCTTTGTAGGAGCGACCGAGATGATGCCTACACCAAAACCTATCTTACATCTAGAACCATTGAAATATAATTCCCAAACATCTTCTTATTTAATAGATAAAATATTCTCATCAAGGAATTCTATTGAGGCAAAGTTCATATGAGAATGAGGACAAGGAGATTCAACTATATAATTAGTTAAAGCTTGTCCTTTAATAGACTTTTGAAGAGTGAAATTAAGATCAAATTCAGTAAGTAACATCATACATTTAGCCAAACGACCAGAGAGATTAGTTTTTGAGAAAAGGTGTTTGAGAGGATAAAATTTTACAATTACATTAACCTCAATATTCAATAGATAATGCCTGAGTTTTTGACAAGCATAAACTAAAGCCAAGCATTGTCTTTCTAAATCGGTATATCTCATTTCATAGTCTAGTAAAGTCTGACTGATGTAGTATACCGGTCTTTCCTTACCTTCACTATCATGTTGAGCTAATAATGCACTCACATCATGGGAAGTGGCAGAGGTATATAGATAGAAGGGTTTATTGAATTGAGCAGGTTGCAAAATAGGAGGATTAGCCAGATACTCCTTAAATTTCTCAAAGGATTTTTTACATTTCTGGTTCCAAGTAAAATTGGAATCTTTTCAAAGCAAGGAAGTGAAAGGAACAGTTCTATCAGCTAAGTTAGAAACAAAGCGATTCCCTTTAAACTACATAATTGAGAAATATTCTTAGGAGGAGGCATATTAATGATAGCATCAATATTTTTAGTATCCACTTCTATGCCTCACTTAGAGATTATAAATCATAATAATTTACCAAAATATACTCCAAAAGCACATTTCTTAGGATTTAATCTCATATTATAACTCCCAATCCTTTCAAATATTTGTCTTAAAATAAACACATGTTCTTTCTCTGTATAGATTTCACCAAGATGTCATCTACATAATCTTCTAGAATCTTATGGATGTAATCATGGAAAATCAAGGTCATAGCACGTTGATAGGTTGCTCCTACATTTCCTAATCCAAAAGGCATCATGACCCGACAAAATGTTCAATAGGAATAAATATTTGATTATAACCTGAAAACCCATCCATAAAAGACAATAAAGTATGACCCGCTGTCAAATCCATAATCATATCAATATTCTGTAGGGAAAAATCATCTCTTAACGATGCTTTATTCAAATTTAAAAAATCAGTGCACATCCTTATCATATTCTCTCCTTTAGAAACAACCACAATATTATAAATCCATTCAGAGTAATCAATAGAGTGGATGAACCCAACACCTAATAACTTTTCAATTTCAACTTTTACTAGCAACGCAATACCCGGATTCATCTTTAAAATTTTTTGTTTGACAGGTTTAACATTGGGTTTAAGAACAATATTGTTAGTAACAATCTTAGGATCTATACCCAACATATCTGAATATTTCCAAGAAAATATATCTTTATATTCAAGAAAAAGGGAAACTAATTGATCATGTTCATCTTGGTTCAAACATTTTCCCACTTTGATTGTTTTTTCAGAGTCATTCTCATCCATTTGAACTTTCGTAGTATTAGTTATTAATAAATTACTTTGTATGGGAGAATCCATTGGAAAAGGAGAAATATTCTATTCATCACGGTCTCCAAAATAGGCTTCATTATTCAAAAAATAAGGCTTTCTTCTTTTATGATGAAATGTAGGTAAATCTTGATAAGCTCCTAAAAAATCAGCCAAGGCTTCATCCTTAGGAAAAATATCCAAACTAGCTTTTTGATCCATGTAAAGGAGAAGGGGATTAACCAATTTAAAGTGTCCACTAGAGATATGATTAACATTAAGAGGAAAAGCTGATGGTTGCTTATAAGGATTGAATCCTAGCCCATAAGTATAATCATAAACTTCATTGTCCAAGGGCATTTGTATACCTTTCTCATATTTTCCACATCCTTTCCCATTGAATCATGATTTCTTAAGAGAATGATAACCAGATCCATATCTATTAGCCATATCAGATTGAGTTAAAGGAGTGACATATGTCACAATGTCATAGCAATCTACTTTTACTATCTCAATTGTTTCTTCAAGGGAAGCAGCAACAAAGTTACTTTTTAATTCCCTGAAAAGTGGAGAAGGAATAAAGACTTTCTTTTCAAACCCACTTTGTTCCTTCATGAACTCTAAATCAAAAACTTTGTATTCTTCTATAAAAAAAGGATTAAAATCCAATGTTCCCCAATCATTTTTAGTTAAAGAAGAGGATGGAACTTCAACTTTCTTAACTTCAAGAGGTTTTTTAGGTTTCTTAGTTGGTTGTATGGGTTCAGAGATCTTAGAATATTGTGCATTCAAGAAAGGGTTTGGAACATCATCCGCATGTAATGTATACATCAGATTATTATAAATGTGTTGGAATAATGATCTATTTGTCATCAGTGAATGCACTTAGTGAAAACACTTATTCGATTTTGAATAAGTCTTTTGTAAATCTTTTAACCGAGTGCATACTTCATTGTATGTTTGTAAATCCTCTAACAAGGTGGACCTAGCAGTCCAAATTGCTTTTAACAGGGCAGATCATCAGAAGTGATCATTGTAAGCCTTAACCGGCCAACTTTATACT